>JANHFN010000002.1:646868-659958 GCA_032468175.1 Toxicocalamus goodenoughensis
ATCTATCTATCTATCTATCTATCTATCTATCTATCTATCTATCTATCTATCTATTCATCCATCCATCCATCCATCCAACCAACCAACTAACTAACTAACTAACTAAGGGATTTTTACTCATGTCTGAATCATCTGCTACAATTTTACCTAGGGCAGCCAAATGTCTTGGGATATCCTTGCTGTTATCAAACACAATCTTCTCTGGTTCCTTGGATCAATGACCTGGATGACAGTCACTGATGAGTGTGCAAGGGATGCTCTGGATGCTTTTGCATATTTTCCATTCAGCTCCCCTCAAACACTGCCAGTCCTGAAACAAAGAGATGGATGGAAAACCGAAAAGGGAGATTTGGCCGAGCTATGAGAGATTGGAGCCACGCATCTGCCATGGGATATTTGTCATGCAGAACAGCCGACCCTCTAAAACACAAACAAACAATATTCATTGATTTGCTAACCTTCCCTTTTGTTGAAAACAAGCACTACACAAAAACAGCATTCTGAAGCCCTCGCATGGCAAGTTTTATTTCTGCCCTGCTAACTACTCTAATAACTGTAATTAATTACAATGCACGCTCTCTCTCTCTCTCTCTCTCCAACATCGGGAGTCATTAGCTGCAAGAGCTGTGCAGAAATCCAAGGAAACTACAAAACATACACACACACACACACACACACACACACATGTTCAAAACCAACCTGCGGTGTGCTGAGATTGGAGTCCTAACTCTGTGAGATCTAGTGGAGAAACTGTAACACAAGCAAAGGTTAGGGAGGTTATGGGTGCCATTAGAATTTCACAAGCTTGGCTTAATCAGAATGTTTAACTGTCCATAACAAGGGCATTAATGCAGATGAAGATTACCAAATGGCCTGAACAGCAGGCACTGGCAGAGCAGAATCCGTAAGATATATCAACAAAGTTAAGATGGTGGCTGCCATAGAGCAATTGAAGCACACCCCCGTTTAAAAATGTATTTTCCAGATGTATTTATTCATTGGATGTTTATCCCAACTTTATTACTTTAGAAGTAACTAAAAAGCAGCAGATAATCATTCTACTTCTTCAGCCTCCTATTTTTCCCACTGCAACAGATCTGTGAGTAGCGTTGGGTTGGGAGAGAAAGACTGGTTTAACATCAGCCAGCCAGCTTTGGTGCATAACATGAGACTAGAACTCACAGTCACCCAGTGATTGCCTCAAAGTCACTCTTCTGGCTTTTGTACCTAAGATGGGACTAGAACTCCCAGTCTCTTTGTGGTTGGCCCAAGGTCACCCACCCAGCTTTCCATGCTAAGACGGGAGTAGAACTCCCAGTCTCTTGTTGATTAGTTCAAAGTCACCCACCCGGCTTTCAGTGCTAAGGCGGCACTAGAACTCACAGTCTGCTAGTGATTGGCCAAAGTCATCCAGCCAGCTTCCATAGCTAAGGCAGAACTAGAACTCCTTATCACATGGTGATTGGCTCCCAGGTGGCTTTCATGCATAAGGCGGAATGAGAACCTATCTAGAATTCCCAGTCTCCTGTGATTGGCTCAAAGTCACCCAGGAGTTTTCATGTTTTAATCAGGACTAGAACTCACAATTTTCTGGTGATTCCCCAAAGTCAGCCTGCCAACATCTATGCTTATGATGGGACTAGAAATCAGCCTTTTGGCCTCAAAACTCTCAGCTGGCTTTCACGGCTAAGGTGGGACTAGAACTCTCAGTCTCCTGGTTCCTATGCTATATCTTAATCACACCCTTGGGTTATCATGTGATTGCTCTCTTGATTTTTTGACACCTCCTGGATGGGGTAATAGGCAATATATACAGGTGTCAACCAGATATGTTTTTTTTAAAATCATGACAATGTGATGGTGTCATCCAAGCAATTGTCACATATTCTCTAGAAAGAGTGCAGAGAAGAACAACCAGGATGATAAGGGGACTGGAGGCTAAAACATATGATGGTTTGCAGGAACTGGGCATGGCTGGTCTAGTGAAGAGAAGGACCAGGGGAGACAGGATAGCAGTCTTCCAATATTTGAAGGGCGTCAAGCTATTTTCCAAGGCACCTGAAGGCCAGACAAGGAATAATGGATAGAAGTTGAACAAGGAGAGATTCAACCTAGAAATTTTCTGACAGTGAGAACAATCAACCAATGGAACAGAAGTTGCCTTCGGAAGTTGTGGGAGCTTCATCACTGGAGGCTTTCAAGAAGAAATTGGACAGTCATTTGTCAGAAATGGTGTAGGCTCTCCTGCTTGGGTGGGGAGTTGGACTAGATGACCTACAAGATCCCTTCCAACTCTGTTAATCTGTATCTGTAAGTATCAAACTCCTGGCAAAGGGAAAGTCAGCCTGCAACACTGCATTCTAATCACTGATTAGAACCACCATGACTCCTAAGTAACCTTAAGTAGGTTAAGTTGGAGTAAATCACCCTTGACTGCTTTGCACAACCCCTTCGCTGAACCAGGGCAATACCTGACTCCAACCAAGCCCAGACCGTTTTTGCAGTTTAATTTAACCAGTTGGTAAATCTCCAGAGAGGCTGACATGATGGTTTTCCAGCTCTGCTGGAGGCTCTGGAGACCAGGCAGGTACTTCTGCCTATGGGTCAAAAACTGCATTTCTCATGAGCTTGAGCAGGCCTTGAGGAGGTGGATTATGGTCACTGGAGTAATGATAGCAAACCCTTTGTCCCCAGAAACAACAGAGGAACCTGGTCTCTTTTTAGTGTTAGAAAAGAGAGGAATGCTGTCCTTGGACCACAACTCTGCTGCTTCCTTTCTGGCAGGCAGGCTGGAGAGCTGTTGCCGTGGCAACCACAGGGTTACTGCACCACCTTTCTTTATCCTTGGATGTGCCAGGTTCCCAAACTGATAGCTTTTTAAGCATGTTGAATCCCTGGCTGGTCCCCCCCACCCCAATCCAACCAGTTTCTCCACCTGGTGCAGCTGGCGAAGATCTCAATGGCTGTGAAATAATATTTCAGGGAAGGATCTTACACACTGTCCTTCTCTACCTGGAAGCTGTCTGTTGCCCTTTTGCACCCCAGAATCATATCCCAGCTGTCACATTGCCCACAGTGTTCATGGACAATAAACTTGAGGGAACAGTTCCAGATAGTCAGTGATAAAAGAAGAAGCTGATGTGTTGTCAGCGTTCCCAATGCCTTCAGAGGCAACTCGAAGGATCACCAGAGATCATGGCTTCTCTCAGAGGGCATCCTGGTTCTGGGGTTTCTTTGGCTCTGCGACGATGCCATCATTGTCTTTGAGTTGCTCCTCAAATTGACCTCCAGCTTTTCAATCTGCCTCCACTTGTCTTCATTGAACTTACGTTACATTATATTAATTACAATGATTTTTGTTGGTTAACACTGGAAGAGTGATAGTACAGGAGTCACCTTCAGTTTTTGTACTGGAGATACTGTTACAGAGGACCAGAATAATATAATAGCAATAGCACTTAGACTTATATACTGTTTCACAGTGGTTTACAGCCCTAAGCAGTTTACAGAATCAACCTATTGCCCCCAACTATTTTTTTAAAAAACTTTTACCGATTTCAGAAGGATGGAAGGCTGAGTCAATTTTTAGCTGGTGAGAATCGAATTGACAAAATGCTGGCAGTCAGCAGTCAGCACAATTAGCTTGGAATAATGCATTCTAACCATTGCACCACCACGACTCATAAAAGGCCCTTGTCCAAATCTGGGAAAGACAAGAGTCCTGGTGTCACCTTAAAACATTCCCCAGGATGTAATGAAGATGGAAAGATTCTAGGCACCAAGGTTGGCTGGAGTCTCATGGGTGCTTTGGAAATTTCACCCAGATAGTCAGGAAAACTCCAATGAAATGATCTTGAGTGCTTCTGAATCCTCAATTGAGGAAGCAACCCATCTGACATTACAGAAAAAGAATGGATAGTAAAGTCGACGACATCAGCAAGATGGTGAAATTGGCATCTTTGACTGACAACATCAACTAATTTTAATGTTAATTGTAAGCCCTTTCTGGAAGGGCTTTGTATGTGAAACAGACAAAAGTGAAAATGGTAACATACAGATTTGATGACTAGGAAAAATAGTAGGTAATAGGGGAAAAAAATCAAAGTAATGATGTAAACATAGGGTGAGAGCTTAGTACAAATACTTAAAGGTAACGGTTCCCCTCGCACATACATGCTAGTCATTTTCGGCTCTAGGGAGCAATGCTCATCTTCGTTACAAAGCCAAAGAGCCAGCGCTGTCCGAAGATGTCTCTGTGGTCATGTGATTTAATTAGGGCAATCGCCGGAACCCTGACAGCTGGCATTACTAAACACCGAAGGCGCACAGAACATTATCTTCTCACCAAAGTGGTCCCTATATTTCTACTTGCATTTTTACATGCTTTTGAACTGCTAGGTTGGCAGAAGCTGGGACAAGTAATGGGGGCTCACTCCGTTATGTGGCGCTAGGGATTCGAACTGAACTGCTGACCATTCTGATCGACAAGCTCAACATCTTAGCCATTGAGCCACCACGTCCCTTAACAAATACTTATATCTATTCTAAAAGAAAAATGGAAGTCATTCCTTTTGCTTTCTGGACTTTGAGTTTTTCTTTTTTTTCATTCTTCACTCCCACCCTCTTTTCTATCTGAATTATTAGTTTTTGTTTCTATTTGGAATATCTAATAAAGTTATTTCAAGAGAAAAAGAGAGAGAACAGTCCATCAAGGGAAGAGCCAGGCCTTTCCTATGACCTCTGAAAGCTTCCTGCTTTGTCACTAATGCTATTAGTGACAAAGGAGCAAACTCTCACAGATGTCCCTGGAAGAGGGGCGTTCTACAACGCCTGGGTCAATCCCACCTGAGAGTTGGGATTACTGCCCATGATCCTTTACCTATTGCCCAGAATGATGTCTTCTTCTTCTTGTGCCATATCTGTCATCAGACATTGCTGATCACGTTGGCAACCCTATTTTTATCAACAGCCACATGAAAAGTGCTGCTGAGTTTTGTCCAAATCAGTCCCTTAGATTTTGAAGCCACGATGTTCTTCTTCTACCTGGATCTTGTTTGCCTTCAATCTTTCCCTGGAGGATTAAGTGAAGAATGCCGTATTTTTTCGGGCGTCTCACCACATGTCCAAAATATTCTAACTTTTGCTTTTTTATGATTTTGATTATTTCCCTTGGCTTCCCAGGCGGCTTATCACCTCCTCATTTCTGATTTTTGTCAACCCAGCTTATATGTAATAGCCAGCTATAAATCCACATTTCAAACGCTTCTAGTCTCTTCAGCTGGTTTTCTGTCAGAGACCAACTCTCCACTCTGTAGAGCAGGATAGAAAAGATGTAACATCTGACAAGCCTGATTTTCAAGCGCGCCTCATAGAAGTGGCCTGGGAGCCTCCATGGCTCTCTCCCAGGCCGCACTTGCTGTTAATGGTCAATGCCCTGCTGGGACAGCTGACCGGCGCAGGAGAACAGGTCCCTGCTCTCCTGTGAGCGTAGCTCTACCGGATCCCCAGGAGCTGCACTGATGTTATCTTGTTCGCTTTTTCCTTTTTTTGTAGCTAAGAAGGAGATCACTATACTATTAGCTCCAGAGACATTAGCTCTTAATGTCAAAAGAGCTGAGTCAAAAAGCTGGGGGTCTCAGCAGAGGCTGGCTTTTTATAGTGGCAGATTCAGCTCTATGACATCAGAGGGTGGAATCATATCTCAGTGCTGGACTCTCGAAGCAGCATGGAGGAAATTTAACAGATGACAAGCCTGATTTTCAATCTTAGGCTTATGTTGTGACTGCAGAAGACTTTTTTTTTCATTTTGAAGAATGCTGTTCAAGCTTTCTCTATCCTTGTTTTTACTTCAGTGGTCATGTTCCAGCTTTCCAGTGAATGACTAGACTGAAAAAATTTAATACTCTACTGCAGCCAGAGAAGACTCCATCTACTTAATTTAGTCTACATCCTGTATTGTATAATTGCTACTTTGTGAGCATTGTCTGAAGGTACAGAGGCTGGTCAAACTCCAAATGTATGTCATCCTGAAAGAACTCTTTTCTTCTGGCTTTATGTATAAGCATCAGTTAAAATCAGATTGTCAATACACTGAGTCATTTGTGCAGATGTGCCATCAGTAATTAGCTATCTGTAATGCTTGCTCATGTATTTAACCCCAATTCTAAAATTATAAACAGTTCCCTCCATGTGTCTTGGAAGTCCTGAGATTGTCCTTTTTTTTAAAAGAGTGTAATTCTTCATACATACTTAACTCAGATAACTTGTGTTACCTTTTAGAACATAGAGAACAAATATTTTCAAAGACTAGACTTGTTCCTTATATTATCTAGCTGTCATTTTTAAAGTTTCTTCATCAAAAAACAATATTTGGTTTCTTATAGGTAGTTAATAGCCAGCAGTTATACTTTACAAACAGAGGTGGTATTCAGTAGGTTCTGACCAGTTCTAGAAAACCGGTAGCGAAAATTTTGAGTAGTTCGGAGAACCGGCAAATACCACCTCTGACTGGAGATTTTATTTATTTTATTATTTCTATTTATATGCCGCCCTTCTCCAAAGACTCAGGGCGGCTTACAATGTGTTAAGCAATAGCCTTCCTACTTCTGTATATATTTTTTATACAGAGTCAGCTTATTGCCCCCTACAAACCGGGTACTTTTACAGCATCCTTCCCCTGCCACACCCATAGAACTGGTAGTAAAAAAATTTGAATCCCACTACTGTTTATAAAAATCCTAATTTTTTCAGTAGTTACAATTGGGTAGTTAAATTGTCCCCGTTCATAATAATTAGAAAACTTATGTAATTTCTCCCATAGCAAATTAATGAGAAAAATGTCAGAATTAGCTGCAGCTTTTTCTATACTAGAACATTTTGATTTTTTTCTATGATGGGAACACCACTTGCTATGCTCTGAGGATTTGTTTCAGTTGAAACCCCCTATAGAACTAAGTATTTGCTGCAATACATTCTAAAGTAATGTTTGGTCTGATAAAAGATATTGTTTTTCCTCTGTGCTAAGAATCTGCTGCCATCTAGTGCATCATTAATATATACAATTATGTGAGGATCTGGTCTGCTTCAATAAAATACATTAGCACTTTAAAGAGGATTTGGAGCTAACAACTTGACACAGAAAGTATCTTCCAGGTCTAGACATTTTCAAAAAGTTTAGTACCCACTCTGTACTGCAACCCAAATTAATGTATTTATTCCTGCAAGGTGAGAACCAAGTTTTCCTTAAACCAGGTGCCTTCAGAATATTTGAGGCAAACTTCCATTAGTTCCAGCTTTTGGAAAACTTGAGGATGGGAGGGAATATATACCAGTGATCCCTAACCTTTACAACTTTGCAGACTGAGGTAGGGGGGCAACGACAAGAAATGGTTCTCTGTGAGTGGCAGATGCATGCAGCTCCATTTGTGTGAACAGCAGAATGGAGTTTTGCACACGTGGGACTGCCTGCCACTCAAACAAATGGAGCTGCGTGTGTACATGCTCGCCCATCGCTTGCATGGTTCAGTTCCTAATAGGCTGCAGTCCAGTACTGGGTCGCAGCCCAGGACTTTGGATATAGACCAAATCATCCAAAGGCCACCATTTTGGGAAAGGTCCAACTCATGGAAACTGTAAGATGAATGGAACATGTCCACAAGGACCTCCTTGCAATAAAATATTTCTCCAGAATTAGACGACCATTATACTGCTTTGATGCAACTGACAGATATGAAATACAAAAATCTGGGTACATTAGATTACATATTATAACTAAGTTAGTCTTCTTTAGTCTGAGTTCTCCAGTTGTTAATCTACAAGCTTCCAGAATTCTTAGTTACTGACCATGCTGGCTGTTATTCCTTATATTTCCTTGAAGGCCACTGGTAGAGGAAAAATCAGAAATCATTTGGTAGCATCTTTCCAGCATAAAGGTGTGGGTTTTCCTAAATTGTAGCTTACTTCGACAGATAGCAGACTATTTTGTTAAGTCTGAAAACATGCTACCAGACTTATGATTTTGGGGTACCATAATTCTCCTTCTGCAACAGTAAGTTGTTCCAGATCTACATCTTCAAAACAGTTGTTCTAGACAAGGGAACAATGATAAAATCCACAGGGAACTGAATGCGGTGCTTTATTCTAACAGTTACATAAGAGAACCTACTGAGATGTCATTTCAGGGTCACTTACAAGGTGCATATACTATTTCATGGTGTGATAACCATGGCACTTCTCAAATTCTGTTCTCATAAACTATCCTGCATGCACACAGCTCAGTTTGACATTGTTGCATTGTTCTCTGTTCTTGCTGGATTAACAAGATTTAAAAATGCATTTCTAATCTTCGCAAACTCACTTGGCAAATTGTTAGAGATGCCTTAAAATGGAGAAGGAAAAAATATGCTACGAAAGTGACCCATATAGGAAATCCCCAAGTGAGACAAGACTTAAAAGTGCAGGTTTTCCAAACTCATACTTTCAGAGAAAGTAGTGTAAATGCAGCATTAAATTTGGACTGGACTTAACGTGAATACGTTGGAATGATTAAGGTGGATCATATGAAGAAGAAATGCAAAGTGTTTTGGGCTTATCCTCAATCATGTCAAACACCATATAATGAAAAGTACCTTCAAACAAATAAAAGGAAAAGAGTCTTTGAAGATCAATAAACAACTTACCACTGCTCCTGCATCTCTACCAAGGACAAACTGAACCATTCACTGAACCATTCACTAAAGGGAACACGTTTTCAATTTTTTTTCAAGCCCACTGGAAGGCCAGCCCACGTTTGGTTACACGTTTTTGTTTTAGTTAGCACCTGTCCTGTCTCCTGACGGGTGGGGGAAGATATCAAAGCACAGATAAAGTATGCATCTTCTTCCTGTGCTGCAGTCCAAACAAAAATAATCTTTCTGGAACTATTCAAACCTTTTGCCTAAACAGTTGCAGAAATCTTTTCTCCAGCAATTTCATCTTAACAGATTACAGTAGTATGTTTTGCCAAAAGATTAAAGCTTTTGGTTTTCAGAAGCTGGAGATTACTATCTATTTGCTGATATTTGCATATGATCACAAGAAGCACCACCTTAAATTTCCTGACATGGGAAGGAGAAAATGCCAATGAAATCAGTTTTGTTGTCAAAACTAGCATATTTATAAACTTGTGTTAAAACTATTTCTCAATACTGAGGGCAAGTTATCAACAATAGCATCAATTGTAGTTTAATTTGCATCAAACTGAGTCATAATGTATTAGTGCCAATTTACACAAGTATAGATGAAATTCTGCCTATGATTTTTCTTAAAATAAGCAAATTTCTGTGCTTGATAGCTATACAGCATTACAGAAAGGCAGAACATTGGATTTGCAGTTCCATGGCAGAAATCTGAAACTCATCCCATTAAAGATTCTGACTCTATTAAGCACAGTAGATTGCAGACCTACTGAGCCTTTTTTTGCAATTCAAGTCTTCCATTGATGAAATAGCTGCCTTGAAACAGTTCCTTTACTTTATGGTTATAGCCAACTAAAATCCCTTTGATGACAATTCATAGAACAATTGGTTGTACACTTGCTTTTGCTTTGGCCAGATTTTACAGTTCTGATTAAGGATTACAGACTGTGACATTTCTGGACTTTAAAAGAGGCACACTAGCTTTAAAAGAAGTACAATTCAACATCCATACTGAATGGGTAGCAATTCTGCTTCTGTGAGCAATTAAGATACAGCCCTTATGTACAAGGACACCTTCAGAACGCTGCAAGTGCTTTCAGCTAAATTGTTTGGAGATGAGCTGTTTCCAATATAGAATCAAGAGGGCTCTTTAAACACCAGCTGGGACATGTCACCAGCCTACAATACTGCCTTCCCTGCTCACAGCTCTGAGTCTGCAAAGTTATGGTCAGAACAGTCCCTTACCCAAGTTCATTCCATGTGGTCAGAAAGGTAGATCAGGCTGTCCTGATCTGAGTAAATCAGACAACTAAGCCAGCTGGACCCACTCTAAGCCAGAAGATCAGGCTGGCTTATATAAGCCAAACACATCTCAGTTTGATTTTGTTTTAAAATCAAAATAAATAAATCAGGCTGGGAGGTTATAGGAAGATCTAGAAGGGAACTGGGCCAGAACAGACAAACTCCTCTCTCACCAGTCTCTAAGTTTTGGCAAAAGTTAGGCACACCAGCATTTTTATTTCTTTTCTCACCATAACGTCCCTTGAAGTAATCATACAACCACACCCTTGAAAGCCTAAGTGTCTCAATGGTAGAAAATCCTTGGAATGTGCTGTTTGCGTTAGCAAAGCAACACAGATAACATATAAAGTCTTCATTAGGTAGCTCACCTCTTGTGTGGGCTGTGTGGCTGACAGCCCACACAAGAGGTGGCATGACAGAAGCTGCCCTATTAACTAGATGGAACCCATGTTGGATATATAACACTGAAGGCAGCCACCAGGAATCTCCTGTTTTTTCTGGGCTGTGTATGGTCTGAACATGATTCAGAAGTACTCTGGAGCTGGCAAGAACACAGCTCTTCTCTGCTATTCCTTAACCTCGCCTATCTTTTTTTTTTCAAGGATCTATGCAAGTTTGAAAAAAGAGCACTCAACTCACTGTGGATAATCTTCCTCTTAAAGAAGTCACATCTTTGTCTCAAGCTTGTATGTGAAAGCTTGAAAAAGATAGGAGAGTTTAACAAACAGTAGCAACATACTGGGCTTGTGCAAGATCTGAACCATTTCTTGTAAATGATTTTCAAGACATGCACAGTCTTTGTGTATGCGTGTACTGCTGGAGGTATGGAATGCTGATATAGCAGAGGATCATATCATTTAGAGGTTCAGGAAGTCAAAGCAGAACACAGATAGAATGAAAAAGCAAAAATCATGTCAAGTCCAGAATGGGAACTACTGGATGCAAGAGAAGATCTTTGGCCAAGAATGTCTTCTGCTGTTGTCCTCTGCCAAAGCAGTGAGGTACATTTTATTGTAGGCAGACAACAGCAATTACTTGGAAGCCACCATCAGTTTCTGAATGAGTAAAAGGAGCTCATTAGCAGTCCCTGCCACAAAGGATAAATGTGCTTCCATTGCCCAGTGATGTTTCTTGAGCTCTGGACTTTAGGTGGATGAGAGGGAACACCAGCACAAGTAAAGCCAATCTACATTTTCCATTGTGTGCTTTAATTAAGTAGAAATCTTCAGATTTAGGTGGAATCTCTTCAGTGCTCTTAGAAGGCTTCTACCTTAAGAATCTTGTTTTAGATAGAAAAGTATGTGTTGAAAAGCCAAGGAAACTGGGCGCCTGGGAAGTCTCCAAAAGACACAAGATAGGGACAAACCAAACTGGGAACACTCACAGAATGGATGTTGGAAACTACTTCCCAACTTTTTCAATCTCTCAAGTGTAACTGATTTCACCCATCAAAAATGTAAGACAATATGAGTTATTTCCCCAATCAGAAGAGCACACAATCTAACCTCTGCTTATAGTTTATGCCCATAATACTTAAAGTACCTTACGTATAAATATTTCAGCAAATAACATGTGTATGTATGTGTTTTGACCCATGTATCCATATGTAGAGAAACCCTTGTGGATAATAGAAACCATGGCTGAAAAATTATTTGTGACTATGTCAATGGCATGACACAAGTTATGATCCAACTTTCTTCAAATTAAAGAATTATACAGGCCAAAAATGGATTTTCAGACTTTTAAAATTTGTCACTCCCATATACACAAGTACTTCTTAAAATATTGTTATATCCATAAGTTAAATCCTGTGAAAGAATTATATCTTCTAAATTAAATTAGTGTAAAACAAAAGTTACACACTTTTGCCTAAAATTCAGGGGGAAATGGGACAATGAATATAGAGTAGGGGGAAAAATTCTGTTTAAGAGACAGAACAGAATCTCTAATGAAGTAATTTTTACTGGTGTATAAAATGACAAAACAAAGTGAGAGCTAAGTTTCTTAGCAGGGACTTTGGAACCCAATGAATTTTCAGATTTTTTAGGTATGTTCTTTTCTAGATAGAGCCAAAAGCTAGATGAAATTGAAGGCCCATATAGTTATGGTTATGGTGACCATGTTAAAAAAAAGATATATTAGATGCCAAGATTCAAACAGGCCCTCATCCAGGATGTGATTTGAATTAGTAAGAGTTACAGTTTGATAAAACAAACACCTAAGTCTGCGCCTTGCAGATTATCCTGCTTCCTTCATGAAAAGAAACAAGATTTCCATAAAATATCCTCAAAGAGGTACATCTAGTGAAGACAATACTAATTGTTAAATAACAGCAGTAAAACAGTGTGAGCCCAGGATTTTCAGTGTCAGAGATATGGAATATTGTTGAAAGGTAATATTGTCACCAAAATCAAGTTCAATACCAGCTCACACACACCTTGAATAGTGCAAATGGGGGATGAAAATCATAATTTGTCACAAAGCAGTGCCAGCTCCAGATTAATTTTGGGATTAAAGTCAAGAATCGGGCATTAACTAGAATCCACCATACCACCCACTACCAAGGGTTCTTTGGAAGGCCAATATTAGTCCCTTCGAAGCTCTCATCCTGGAGCAATGGAGCAAGGTAAGCCCAGGGGTTTGTGCAGGAGTGAATCCAGAAGATGCAGCAACCCTCAGCAACCTTAACACAAATATTCAGACAGGGATTGTTTTGATGGGGCACTTCTTTTAACAGCAGGAAGAGGTTAATAACAAGCTCCTTAAGTTAGCTTACAAGTCTATAGTTAAAGACACAGAAAAGAAATGATAGATAGAAACACCATAAACACAGGGTGTTGGGACAGAACTAAGGTCCATATGCATCTAAGACAAGCCCTTGAAAGAGTCGAGGTTGAAGGCTGTGTCCAGCAAGCGTTGCAGTTCGGTTAAGTGATTCTTTTTGTTGCCTGTTGCTGGGGCAGCAGCAGGTTCTCGACCAGCATACCTAGAGGGAGAAAAGCAGACAGACAATTGCTTACTTGTAATTGCTGCTTGTGCTATCTATCTATCTATCTATCTATCTATCTATCTATCTATCTATCTATCTATCTATCTATCTATCTATCTATCTA
>JANHFN010000002.1:670304-685398 GCA_032468175.1 Toxicocalamus goodenoughensis
CTCAATGGCAGCCCCATGTAGAGGGAATTACAGTAGTCCAGGCGAGAGGTGACAAGGGCATGGGTGATCGTGCGCAATCTCTATTATTTATCTACTGGGCTGGGAGTATCTGTTTCTATTTTGTCTATAATAAAGTCAGAGCTTTTGCTGGGGCAAATATGTCCCTATTTATGAAAAGTTGTTTCCAAAGTGTGTGTGTGTGTGTGTGTGTGTGTGTGTTCCTATAACAAGCCAGTTAATATACACAATGGCATATATCAAGTTAAACAAGTTTCAATAAGCTACACGATATCAGAGAAATTTTATCAGTTGCCACAGAAAAATAAGATTATTTTACTAATCCTGGCTACGTATTGAATGTTTCTGTAAAGTGTCATCTACTGTAATATTTATAAAATGTCAAAAGTCTCTGAAATTATGAAATGTTTGATATCACAATGGGATGAGGATAATCAAGATATCTAAGCATGGCTGGGCTACAGAATGATTGTTAAGCCATAAATGAAAGTACCTCATATTCTGGTTGATTTACTACTCCTTGTGAAATCAGAGTCTCAGCATACTTCTGTAGCACAGGTTTCTGTTTTCGGATCTGCTTATACATTAATGGCTGAGTGAACATTGGCTCGTCCATCTCATTATGCCCATTTCGCCTGTAGCACACCTAGCATGTTTGAAAGGAAGAAAATTCCCAAATATTTATTCTTGACCTAAACAATTCATCTTCCCAAATTAAAAAGAAAGTTTTCAAATTCAGTAATTAGACGGTAATGCTTGATTGAGACCAAGCATAGGTGTAAAGTGATGGCAAATGAGCAGAAATAGACAGCAACATTCCCTGGAATGTTATCAGAAAAGAAAACATTCCAGCTTTGGAAAATTTTACATTCTACTTAAACTTATCTTTCCACCATTCCACAAAACCCTTTGAAAATGATCCTCAGAGAGGTGGATATGGCCAAGTAAGGCAAGCTATTATTTATTTATTAATATAAATACCATTGACTTATGCAGACTTCCAGCTATAAACTATCCTTGTTTTCAACATGTCTATATACCATTTCAGATTCAGATTTTTATTTTTTAAACTTCATCTCTTCCTCTTGAGGATCTAATGAACTGCATCCAGTCACAACTTTCTTAATATTCCTCTCAACCTATTATTTCTTCCATGTATATTTGTTCTGCAGTTCAACCCTCATGAATTCTCTCTATGTACCCAACCTGGTATAGCATATTTCTTTTTAACTGATCAGTCACTTAGCATTCATTTAGAGGTAATTTATTCTAGAGTCCCTCTCTTCTGGTTTTGCCAGACATTTCTCAGGTCCTACATTTCCATTCTTCTCAACTCACTTTCAATTTTCTCTTGACATGCCTCCTGACACCCCACATTTCTATATAATAAAGTCCATCAAAGCCCACACATAGTTACAAATAGTCAATTATGACTGTAATTGAGCCCAAAAGTTCTGTTGCTAAGTGAAACATTTGTTAAGTGAGTTTTGCCCCATTCTATGACCTTTCTTGCCTCAGTCGTTAAGTGAATGGCTGCATATTAAGTTAGTAATATGGTTGTTAAATCTGGCTTCCCCATCTCTTTTGCTCGTCAGAAAGTCTCCAAAGGGAATCATATGATCCAGAGACATTGCAACCATCACAAATGAGTCAGCTGCCAATCCCCTGAATTTTGATCACATGACCATGGGAATGCTACAACGGTTGTATAAGTGTGAAAAACGATCATGTCACTTTTTTCAGTGCCATTGTAACTTTGAATGGTCACTAAATGAATTGTAAATTGAGGAGTACCTGTATTTTTTCCTGCTTTTAGGAAAATAGTACCCACCATCTTTCTGCTATCATTCCACATCTAAATCATTTTTAAAAATACTTATTAAATAACTTATTATATAGCCCCAACTAAAAGTATCAGTTTGTCAGACAAATCATTACTACCTACCAGATCCACAACTACATCTTTGTGGAAAGTACTTCTCCATTCAGCTGCCACATTGCACACATATACTACAGCCTCCGGATCATCAACATTGACATGGAAAATGGGTGCATTAACCACACGAGCCACATCTGTTGGATATGGGGAAGAACGGGCCATACGAGGATCGGTAGTGAATCCAATCTGAGGTGACAACAGAAGCCATTTAAAAAAAATAACCATAAAGCTAATTACAAATTGTATGAGGATTTAATTAATACATCATCACTAACTCTCAGTTTTTTAAGTGATAAATGGAAAAATTAGTTAAATGTTGAAGGAACGTCTTTTGTGGAACATTCCTTCCTGAGAATGATATGTATGTATAAAAATACTGAGACTTTAGCATGAAGCATGGATTTTAAAAGGTAATGTCCCCATTCCTAGTTCTATCAAGAAAAGTCAAAAGATGAAAACAGCACTAGAGGGTGAATCAGAGGAGTTAAGAGACATATACTGTGAAAAATCTAATTTTGTTGACAATTCTAAAAACCATTCTTAACTATTTTTTCTGGAAAAGGGAAAAAATTAAACTAGTCTTAATTACACAATTAACATTAATAAATTTCTTTCCTCAAGACAGGGTTAGGATTCTTTGCTGTTTGGTGACTCAAAGCTACTTCAGCAGTGTTCCATCTTTTGTTTCATTTATTGCTAGTTCTATACTTGCAGTCTTGGCAAGACTTGCATTTGGCATTTTCACTTTTGTTTGGGCGCTTCTTTCTGATTCAAACAGTAGTGAATGTCCTAGAACCCGAAAGCTGCTCTTTCCTACAATCTTCCCAAAGGCCATAGGTTAAAAGAGAGAAGCCCAAGACCACTGCTTTCCTATTCCAAAAGTCTTTTCACCTAGAGTAGGCGTGTCAAACTCACGTCATCACATCAGCGTCACGTGACATATCGGGACTCCCCCCCCTTCACTAAAATGTGCATGGGCGTGGCCAGTGCATGACGCATCCGGCCCGTGGGCCAGGAGTTTGACAGCCCTGACCTAGAGGAATAAACAGAGCTATCAAGATAGAACTGAAGGGACATTTCTCAAGGACTACTAATGCAAAGGCACATAACGAGGGTCTCACCAGGGAAAGACAAGAAAAGGAATAATAAGAATATTGCAATACAAGATGTAAGGCTTTTATTTTATACATAAGTTTCAGATAGGGTGGGTGTTAATTGATACACATAGCAATAGTATCTCTATGCCATAAGTTCCATCCCCTCAAATTGCTCTGACAACAAACTAAACTGCCTCCTTAAAGAGGTTTTTATTACTCATTAATATCATTATATTAATATAATCATGAATGCAGCATAATGTACAGATCAATCCCTTAGTTTCATAATCATTGGTATTAAGTTTTCCTGTCAAATAAGAAAGCAAGAAACGTGCGTGGGACATTCCAAATTCTTGGCTAACCATCAGGAAATCAGTCTTCATTTAACAATTTTAACACTGAGTTAAATTTACTTCAGTTTTTTTCTCGATCAACTCTTTGATCACTTCAAAGTACTGTATAAGGAGTATAAGACACACTTTTTCCACCCCCAAAAGAGGGTGGAAATGTCAGTGCGTCTTATATAGCAAATGTTGACAAAGTTTGCCCACCCGCTGGCCCCCACTCTTTGGCCTCTGCCGGCAATTTGCCTCCTTGCAAACAGCCTGTTTCAGCTTCAGCTTCAGCTTCAGCACAACCTGATTAGCACAAGCCGCTGACTGTTGGCTGGATCGGCCTCCCAACGATCAGCTGTTTGAGGCTGCAGGAATTGCCACTGCCTATTGCTGCCTCCGCGTGCCCCATTTTTGGCCTTTGTGTGCCCAATTTTCTGCCCATTTCAATCCCCACTGCCCATAAAGGGCAGAAAATGGGCCGCAGAGGCCGAAAACAGGGCGTGCGGAGGCTGAAAACAGGATGCGGAGGCCGAAAATGGGGCGCAAGTAGGTGGCAATAGGCAATGGCAATCCCTGCAGCCTGAAACAGCTGATCGTTGGGAGGCCAATCCAACCAATGATCAGCTGCTTAGGATAATCAGTCTGTGCTGAAAGCTGAAACTGAAACAGGCTCTTTGCTGCAAGGAGGCAGATTTTTTTTCCCTTGTTTTCCTCCCCAAAAGCTAGGTGCATCTTATACTTCGGAGGAGCGTTTTATACTCTGAAAAATACCATAAATAAACCTAACCAAAACACTACCTTTAAAGTTCAACTAAGAATGCAAAAAATAACATAGCTCCTAATCTGCTGCTTGTTCTTGGTAAAAAATTAAGTTAGAGAATCTGATATGTTAACAAAAGAACATGTATTTTACCTGATTGTTCACTACCACATGAACTGTCCCATGTGTTGTATAGGAAGGCAGGTCACTCAAATGGAAAGTCTCGTAAACGATCCCTTGCCCAGCAAAAGCAGCATCTCCATGCAAAAGGATTGACATCACCTTTTTAGACCAGAACAAATTAAAGATATATTAATAACTTTGGAGAATTAGGTGTCAAAGTGGCTGAAAAATGAAGCACCCACAACATTGTCACTGTAAAAACAAAAAGAAAAAGAACGCATGTACAAAACAGCAAAGAAAAGCACAAAGGAAAGGCTATCTCATATGTGCCAGCTTACTTTCTTTCCCTCAGTGTCCCCACAGTAAAATTGTTCTGCCTTTGTTTTTCCCTGAACAACAGGATCAGCAGCCTCCAAATGAGAAGGATTTGCAACCAGTGAAAGAGTGATGGTCCTGTCAGTGACACGGTTAATCCTTCGGTGATACATTCCCAAATGGTACTTTACATCCCCTGAGCCCTGAGAAAAGATAGTATTATTAGGAGGATACATTCTTTTTCAGTGAATTTTTAGAACTTCAAAATGCTACTTTGCAATTTAGAAGAAAATGAACACATTATTCAAAATACATTCACAACAGAGTCTGAAATTTGAATCAGAATTAAGATAGTAGTGGGGTTGCTACTTGAATTCCTGATACTGGTGTTCACTTTGTATAATATTGATAGGATTTATCAGACTAAATCTAGCTGGTTTAAGTTGCACAGTAGAAAAATTGTTACTCAGTCTATGAATGGCATAGTGTTTACTGTCAGGAATAACACATTTTCATTATTTTTGCTGTTTCTTGAAGTCATCTGAGATAGTTTCAGGATTCACCCCTTAAATTCAAGCTGACATGAAAGCACTTTAATGCCATGAAACCTCATTCCTGACATGCAAGAGCAATCTTGAAAACAACTGGAAAAATGTTAAAGCACAGTTGAGGTCATACTCAACTTGTTTCAGTGACAGACACAGATGTTGTCACTGTGTTCAAAACTAAATACAGTGTCCCTTAATACTCAACTGCTTTGAAACTCATCAAATTTGGTACTCAATGCATTTTGACGTGGACATTTTGCCCTGGTACTCATTATTTGTTTGGTACTCAATGCAGAAGCTAGAATTTGTCGGTGTCAGCTGCCTTGTGACTCACTGTATTATTCCTTATGGGAAAAAATAGTTTGGTACTCATCATTTTTGGTACTTACTGCACTCCTGGAACCAATTAACGATGGGTACTGAGGTTCCACTGTACAGTTAACTAATATGAACAAAGTTCCTGTCAAATAAAGTGTATAATCCCAGTAAAAGTTAAACTCACTTCATCTGCAGCTTCTAGCTTAGAATCAAACTGGCAGAAAATTTGCTCCAACTCCTTTCTGATAACATTGGCAAGAACATTGAGACGCCCTCTAGAAAATCAAAACCATATTTAGTCAAGATACTACATGGAATTCATTTCCTGCTGTAGGAGAAATAATCATTTTGATTAATAAATTAAATCAAATATGACTTAAATAAGGTTTCAATTACTACTCTTTATGGCAACCCTATATCCTATCAACATTTGAAAAAAAGTGGGCCTTTGGACTGAAAAAAAAGCAAAGTCATAAAAATGAATCACAAGAATACAGTTCAGAATGTTTTGACTGAAAGGCAGGTTGAAATTTGGGGTACACTCTCTTGACAGCTTCACTCTCTTCAGTTTCCTCCAAGGACAACTTTACCTGTGAGGCATTCCCATGATAACATAATCCACTCCTTTTTCACTTGACTTGTCAATTATTGTCTTTAAAGCAGGAATCAGAACCTCACAGCCTTCCAAACCAAACCGTTTCTCAGAAGACCACTTTCTGTGCAGGAACTCCTCAAACCTGGAAAACAGAGATGCTGTTTAAAGATACCTGTCATGTAATCTGTATGAGTGTCCGGGCTCTTCGGCAAACCCATACTAATATGCATCCCTCCTGTCCTTGTGAGGAGGGGATGTGGATATAAATTGTACTGATCTTATGATCTTTCTTACTGCATCTCAGGAGTGAGCCTGGGAAGTGTTGCTGCCCTTACAGAATGAAATGTGGAATAACTTGGAGACACTGATTAGTGGATTGTCTGCTTTTCTTCCTCCTGCCCCTGCCCCAAGTGTTACCTTATCAGGAGAAAAACTAAATCACCATTTGTTTTCCTGAATGAATTGCAGTCTGGGTGACTACTTCAACAAATCCTGCTACTCCATAGTTTCTCGTGAATAGCCAAAGTCAGAAACTTGTGTGTTACAAAAAATCTTGTAATGTAATTAGACTGTTTGCCTTACTCTGAAATGACCAGATAGGCTTCATGGATCTGGGAAGAGGTCAAGCTTATGACACTTGTGGCTGTACAATTACTCCAAGCTAGGTTCTTGCTTGACCCCTCCTTCCAGCCTAGATGGCAGTTTTCCAACAGTTTCCCATCTTTACTTATTATCCAAGAACAGTTCTATACTGCCAATTGAAAGATTAGCCACTGTTTCAACAGCGATCAAGAGTGATGGGAACTACAGTCTAAACATATATGGAGAAATTTTACATGAGATACGAGCTTTCATGAATGTCATTACTGACACTTTGTGGGATTATAAATATGGCTAGGGTGGAACGTTTACATCTCAATTTACTGAAGGTGTTATGTCCTCGTGTCTATGAAATATGAAACTAGGAAAGCTTGAAACTGAACCTAATTCTTCTACTACCTGTAACTTCAACCAATGGCAGTTATACAAGTTAACGAAAAAGAAATACCTGGTTGAACGCACTAGCCTGGCCAGCAGGGTGCGCTTCTCCTCACTGGAGAACTGCATGATACCAGGTGTTTCAAACTTCTGCCTTATCCATTGACATTGCTCAAGATCATTAATAAACATGAATTCTACTCCAATGTGCTGACAGTAAGCCATCTGTTAAAGAAAGGAAAGATGCAAGTTGGAGCAGAAGATTCAATCATTTCCAAGCACAAATTAAAATCTTACTTTATTTGAGCTATGTCTTAATTTTATTCATAAGTTTTTCTCTTTCTGAAAACCAAGTTAATACTGTGATGATTAAGTCAATATAGTCTAAGCCAGTTAATGAAGGTTCAGATAAATCAGCATTTTAGTTCAAGTGCTGACACATCAAATCCAACAAATTACCTACTAGTTAGACATTATATTATTCTTGAACAATGTAAATAGTCAAGATTTGGCAACTGAAGACTGCGCAATTCTATTTAATTATAAGACAAAAAGTTACATTTAGTTATAAAATGAAAAGTTAGTTATTTTCAAGATCTTCAATTATCAGTGGACATCAGGGGACCACTAAGTGGAAATTTCAGATATAGCACCCAATTTTTCCTAGGAAAACATATGGATTTACATATACAACAAGCTGCTGCACAGAAACGTTGATATGCTTTGGAAGGGGTCTGATTTACATGAGACATTGATGGTTTATAATTTGCAGGAGCATGGCTGTGTCATTTCTTTAAAAAGAGCTCTGTGTGTTTTTTTTCTTTAGTCTTCTAGCAAAAAATTGCCTGAAAAGAACTTGGCTGTTTTAAAGAAGCTGCACTTTAATGAGAATGGCCTGCTCTGTTTTCAAGCTTATGAGGAATCTGGAAAAAAGCTGTAGTTGCTTTAAAAACGCATATTTCCATATTTTCCAAAGTACCTCTTTTTAATCATTTTCAAAGCAAGCACAGTTCTGTTGTTCAGTGCACTCTATAATCTGAATACTTGCTAAAATCAAAGGAAGAGAAACTTAGGTGCAAAGTGCTTCCTGAAGCCAGAAATTTGAAAATGACTGAATTTACACTCCATGTAACTGATAAATACTGTGCCAGGGAGGGGTGGAGTAGAGTGACTACAGAGAAACAGAGAATGTTTGGCAAGAAATGGCATTTAAACAACTTTGCTGGAAATTATTTTTAGCCAGAGTCGTGACACCGAGAACATGAGCAGGGGCAGAGAATTCATCAGAAAGTACTGCTATTAATAAAAGATAGAAATTAGAAGCTGGCTTATCGGGAAGGGGAGAACAACTCCAAAACCCAGAATGGGAAGCTGGGCCACGGAAAAAACACTGCTAATGAGGTAGCTGATGTTTTGTTTTCTACAGAAGGCAATTACAGCAGAGTCCTAAATGATTAAAATGACCTTGAGATACTGGGTTTTGTTTTTGCTTTCGAATTCCATTTTCTTCCTCTTTTCATTTTTTTGAGAGTCAGCAACAGCTTTTTTCTATTTTTTTTTAGCAGAGTCACCCATTATTGTTAAAGGAAATTATGTGACTGCCAGGAAACAAAGGAAGAAAAGTGCTTTCCTTGGAAATGCCCATTTAAAACTTTTATATGTGAGCATTTTTCCACAACACATCCTTTTTTAGAATGGAGAACTCACTAGAACAGCTTTGCTCTTTCCTGATTGTTTTTAGGGTATGGGGAAACCATGTTATAGTTTTTATTTTACAGATTTCTAAAATAGTGGCTGGGCTTGCATAACATGAGGGCTGAAATGGGTCCTAGCTATTGTTCTGACCCAACCCTGTTACCAGCAAGAAAATCTCAAACGAACGCAGCAACTCAAACCTTCACAGCTTTAATTAACAAATAAACTTCTTTGTAGATAAAAGATGGCTTGTAGCCAATTAGTCCAACCAGAAAAGCCTTGACAGAATTCTTCAGATAAGCCGGAGTCTCTACACACAATGCTGGGTCCTTAGAGCGTTTTTGCTTTCTACAAAGGCAAAAACCTTTTGAAACCAGGCTTATATTCCCTGGAAGGAGGGGCCATTACGTTGCATCCTACTCCCGAGCCGCCTGTACTGCTCCAGCTGTTCTCTTCTATGAATCATCCTGCGCTCACACGCACTTGGCACAGGCTCCTCGGGAACCTCCTCATCACTGTTGCCAGCCCCCACAATCCCTGAAGGCGGCAGTCCACTCCCTGATGGTCCCGGCCCCTCATCCTCGTCCTCACTCTCCTCCACCGTCCGCACCTGCTGCTGGCTAAACACAACAGCTATTTGTATTTCACAGTAGTAGGAAAGCCAGTTAGTTTATCCATTTATAGTTCAGTGTTTAGGAATTCAGGCAATTGGGCTCATTTAGTAAACCAAGGTTAATTATGCAGCAGAATGTTGTCCAAACATGGCTACCTAATTTGATAATGAATATCTAGTAGCCTCATAATTTATTTCCCTAAAAAGATTCATAAGATTATACATGACATGATTATACGTGTTTCCATAAGCTAAAATATTCTTTTATTCATATCAAAGCTTGCAGGTCTTCTCTGTGGCAGGTCTGATGATATCCACCCTACAGAACAATCTTCCTCCTATATTATGTAAGATTGCAAGTGCTGGCATATTCTTTTGATGTTTTCCCCTAGTTGCTAAAAAAGTATTCCTTATTATTATTCCCTGATTTCAAAAATGCTAAACTTTCTTTCTTACCTCCAAACGACGGATGATTTCCCGGAGTGGAAGAGCGGACTCATTTCCTCCAATGAAAGTTGTAGTTGGCAAGTGAAAGACTTTGTCAAGATCCGATTCATCTAGACCATAAAACCCTGCAGAATTTTGCATAGGTAGCAGAAGGCAAAGGAGGATTGGGGAAGGTGTTCGGTTCAAGACAGTCGTTACACAGGAACCAGGTTTTTGGTAGAGATAGGGAGGGACAAGAAAAGCAGCACAAAGTAAGCATGAAGGAGGTTTGTTTAAACAAAATACAAGCAGGAATTAAAATATTGGACAGGTAAAGTAAGAACAAAAGAAGTATAAAAGTCACGCAGCATATGAACGTAAGAAATATACTTGCCACGAAAAATTGGTAATTAAACCCAGGGAAGTGATTAACACAAAATTTAGACTTCCACACATACATTTGTAGAACATAAGGGGTACAAGTACAGCAAACACATAGTGCCACCACATTCCACCACATATTCAAAATTAAAATAAACTGAAGGAGGAAATGAAGAGTTAAAGGACCAATTTCCCAGAACCAAAAGTATGAAAAGCCGCAGGATGATACAGGGTTCTGCAGAGGACTCTTCTGAATAGCTCACTACAAGGAACAAGGATTTTATAACAAAATGGTCTCTATGTAAGCAAAACTCTTTCTACAAGCCTCACAAACACTTTGACTTCTGGAAATCTCGAAAGTATTAAAGAGCTATTACCAAACATTCCTTCCCACATTTGCTATATATGATGGTGTAGCTAGACTATAACAGGACTAACATTAGCATATTTTTGCTAGAATAATTAAAAATTGTTCTGCAATTGATGATCAGATAGTTTGAAAGCTGGAAAGATGACAGCAATGGAAACTTTCAGAAGTGCCAATTCTGTACTGCAACCTAATAAGAACAGGCAACTACCATAGACAAACTTGAAATTATCCCTCACCTTCACGTCAACTAAATGCTAAATCCAAAACTATAAAGGACAAATCTAACAGAGTAACTAAATTATCACAAAATACAAAAGAAACTAGAAAGAAGATCCCTAGTTATATAAAAGGCCAAAATCTATTAAAGGCCAAATTCCTGATGGGGGAAAATTAACAACCAGAAGATTGGTAAAGCTACTGGATTGCTGGAAGTTATGTATAGCAAATCCCATAACTTGATTATTATATCAAGAAGACTTTTCCCCCAAGATTTCTACCAACCATGCATCAGATCCAGGACATAATGGACCGTAATGCTTGAGATAATATTGTGTAGGAGACAATTCCATTCTTCTCACTTTAAGAAGATTACAAACTCTTTGAAACAGATCAACAGGAAAAATAGATTTATATGATATAGGGCTATCACAAACAAGACACTCCATTCTTGTTTTAATATTATTTGCCACACAATGTTTATTCAGTTATAAAAAATCAGTGGCCATCAATGATGGAAAATGATGGCAAAGAAAATAGGAGACCAATGTAATAGGTATACTGTAGAGAAGCAATGTTTGGCTAGTTAATTCAATATCTTAAATAGAGAATGGCTTGTTTTTTAAATAGATATTTTGGGTCCAAATCTATATTCAGCTACTTAGGACCCCTGAATAAAAGATGAGATAGACATCTACTGTAATAATTGTATTGTAGATACTTGGCCTGAAAAAGCCAAAAGTAATTCTCATTCTTAGGCCAAAATACAATTATTTTTATTGTGAAATGTGATTGGAAGTGTTGTTTATTATAGGCATCAAATATGCACAAACAATAAGAGAATTTTCTCAACATCCTTCAGTGTTAGGCATATAGCCATTACAATAAGACACTAAGATAAACTGCTAAACTGCATATACATTATAAATCAACATTGGTCCTTTCAATCATTAGATTAAAAAGTACACATTTTCAGCTAGAAGTTTGCAATTAAAGTGCTCAACTATTCTGCAAAAAATGAGTTTACAAAAAGATAGCAATTCATTTTTCTGTTAGTAATGCGGATGCAGTTATGAACACCCACATCCTAAATTTCACTATCCACAAAGACCTTTCTGCACAATAAAAATAAATACCGTGCAACACAACAACACAAAACTTAGCTAATATACTTCAACAAATTTGATATGTGTTCTGATGAACATCCAGTTAACAATTTCATTTAGAATAGAATAGAATACTTTGTTGGCCAAGTGTGATTGGACACACAAGGTGTAAATACTCTCAATGTACATAAAGATCAAACAAAAATAAAATAAAAGACCCATGTGTTAAAGCACAACAAAGCTTTCTGAACTATTCAAAAACAAGCAAACAGAAAGCAAACAGAGAAAATAGCTACCACATGGAATCCAACGAAAGAGAACATAACTGAGGAGCCTGAATGATGAAGTGCTTTGATCACACACAGCTCTCTGACTGTTAACAGTGAAAGCGATTCTGACAGGAAAAGACAAAAGACCAAAAACACTGTTATAAAATCGGGCAAGTTGTAACTTTACCTACACTGTACATGCTCAGAGTCAACTATTCAGAGAGTCCTAAACTCCAGAAGAGTTAAATGCTCATTATTTGCATACCTCCTACTGTTAGCACTCTCAGCCGCTCCTTGAATACAGCAAGATCTGGGGAAGGAGGGAAAGGTCGGGTGCAGAAAGGAGAAGACAGAGAAACTGAGTCAAAGTTAGTTTCTTTTTAAATTCCAAAGAACTGAGAAAGTAGTTGCAAAAAGAGAAAGTAAGTTTTTAAAAACAGTATCCGCACATATATAGAGTAAAAAAAAAAAAAATCACCAAAGAAAAGGGGGTTAGATGACTGTATGCCAAGGAGAAAATCTGAAGAATCTTTCAGAACCAGCCATATTGACCGCAAAGAGAATAAAATAAGTACAGCAGTTACACCTGACAGATAATGGCAGTTACGTTACCGTACATGTTTTGGGACTTCATTGATTATGCAAATAGAAAAAAAAATCCTAAATATTAAAGTTGTAAAATGTCCTTAGGACAAGTTTCTGGTCAAAAATCACAAGGGAACATGCATGACAGAATCTTGTACCCATTCTACATGAGACTGTTGTGATTTAAGATTTTTAAATCACTGCACTGGTAAGGAATAAGACAGCATAGGATTCACACACTTTATGCTACTATATCCTGTCCTATAGAATTGAACTGAAAAGTAACAAAGATTAGGAAAAATTACAGTTTTCCTTATACACCTGAACCTTAAAAACAATTCTAGTTTTCCTATTCTTATCCATAATTTATTTATATAAGTGAGAAACACAGTTCAACTGAAAACAAGTTTATATTTTTGATTATACATAGAATTATTACTCTTCTCTGTGCAATTCTGTCAGACAAGAACTTCAGCAATGTAGCCCGCAAATATAATACATTACTTTCTACTTGGATATCTTCATAATAACACACAGAGGTAAAACTGTAGAATTCTTTTTTCCTCAAGATGTTTTGAATTCTGCAAATCAGCATGTAAAAAGTGCTGGACACAGGAATAGATGAAAAGATTCAACAGCTACTAGGGTTGTAACCTTCAATATCTGATATAGTGTATATAAGTTATTAGGATGGGCTTTTTATTTTGCTCTTGTTGTCTAACTGGTCTTGAGATTAGGGCAAAGATCATATTACAATTTTTAGAAAAGGATATGGTGATTCACAGAATTTGCTTTTTGTTCTACATCTTTCATCCTGCCACTATGCTGGAGAAATGATTCAGCGAATTATGTGGTTTTTGAATAAGTGTATATGGAATCCTAGATATTCTGCATGACTGCAGTATTATGCGTTTTGCATTGCCTAACAGAACAAGCAAAAAGGCTTGAGGTCCTGAAACCCCTTTTATATTAAAAATTATTGAGATTTTAAAAGATGGGGCAATTAAGGAGTTTTCTAAGAATAACTCTCCAAAGCATATACCATGGGAATAGAATAATCTTTATAAAATGGTGAAAGGAGCTTAAATTATGATTCATCAAAATGATATGTCACATTTGGAATCTTAGTTTTTGTGAAACTTTGATCCCAAAGTCTTAAATCCCACATTTAGAAGCAGAGAATTTTAGAGCTCTCTGGATCTTCCTGCTTACTTGGCTATGAGATGTCTTTCTCACATTCTCCCAAGTATCACTTCAACTCTCAATCCATTACATATGGTAAGAGAAGGGACAATTACATCGACCTTGTTTTAAGAGGTTCTGATTTCTTCTGAAGTTACAGAACATTTTATCCTCAATTTGGCATTCTTCAGATATGTTGGAATTTGATTCCTAGAATCCCGCACAATTATTGCGCTGCCTGGGGAATTCTGGGAGTAGAAATCCATATATTTGGAGGGTGTTCTGACTAGACAATGCTCTTTCGGATTAAAATGAAAATAAAGTGTGGAAAAGGGTCAAAGGTGAAACACTTAATATGAATTTGATTCTGTCTATTGTTTTTAGATAATACAAATTTAGCTTCATTCTAAAACTGATAGTTACAAAGAAGTTGCACATCTCTTCAATAAACAATATTAGCTGTTTGAGAGTTACAGAAACAAGAGTAATCCTTTTTGGAACCTTCCTGAAATGCAGTATATATCTATCAGCTACCTACCTACCAATTATGAATGGCATCCACCATTCATGCAGTTTTCCTGTTCTGAACATGCGCAGATGGATTTAAGCAAATAATTTACCTTAATTCATAAATATGTGGCAGTGGAACCTTGTAAAGGACAGAGAGAATGGCCTTGAAGGCAGGATGAAGAATAACTTTCAAGGCAACAATTATGTGAAAGGGGCCTGAGCCTGGTCAAGAAAACAACTAAGAGAAGCCCTTCCCTAGGTCACATGGGGATAAAGAGAGAGAGGCGGAACTATGTTCAGGTTTACAAGATTCTGTTATTATAGGTGTTACAACAAAAGCAGTACTGGTGTTGCTTTCTTTGTTTGGTCTGCCTTGTAGGCTGACAATAACTACTATGCTTGGAGCCCATGCTAGTTATTTATATTTTATACAATGTATTTATATAGTACACTGGTAAAATAAACAAAATACAATATTTACATTTCTTAAATCATCTCCTATATTGTTTAATTTTTATTCAGAAAAATATTATCATAATTTCTACATTCTAATAAAATATTCATGTGACAATTTCAATCATTCAATAGATTTGACAGAAGACAAAGATAATGCACAGATGAAACCACCTGAAATGTCCATTACACACACATGCACACACAATTCAGAAGCCACCATCATTCCAGTGCACTCCATTAACCTAAAATAGTTATGCCT
>JANHFN010000002.1:704205-715263 GCA_032468175.1 Toxicocalamus goodenoughensis
CAAGCAAAGAAGCTTTTTGTATTTTTGTACAGGTAATCCTTGACTTACAACAGTTCATTTAGTGACCATTCAAAGATTCAGTGGCACTGAAAAAAGTGACTTATGACCATTGCAGCATCCCCACTGTCACGAGACGCCAGGCGAGAAGCGCCTTTTGATATGAGTGATGTCGAGTTGGCCACGCCATATATTTAATATTTCAGTTCCTGAATTATATTTCCAACAACAATGAATTGGTTAACTCTTATGAAATGTATCTTGTAGTATTTAATAAATATAGAATTTTTACCTTGCAGATGTATTAAGCACATGCATAATTTTATAAAGAGAAATGCAGCTGCATGTCTCTGTGTAACAGAACAATAGAGTTGGAAGGGACCTTGCAGCTTTTCTATCCAACCTGCTGATCAGACAGAAAATCATTTACCATTTCAGACAAATCGTTGTCTAATCTCTTCTTTAAAAAAACCTCCAGAGTTGGAAGATCCACAACTTCTGAAGGCAAGTCATTCCACTGATTAATTATTCTCATGGTCAGGAAATTTCTCCTTAATTCTAAGTTGCTTCTCTCCTTGATTAGTTTCCATCCTTTGTTTTTGTCCTGCCTTCTGGTACTCTGGATGATAGATTGACCCCCTCTTTTTTGTGGCAGCCCCTCAAATATTGGAACACTACGATTGTATCACCCCTAGTCTTTCTTTTCACTAGACTAGACATACCCAATTCCTGCAACCGTTTTTTAATATGTTTTAGTCTCCAAGCCCCTAATCATCTTAGTTGCTCTCCTCCGCACTCTTTCTAGAGTCTCAACATCTTTTTTATATCGTGATAATCAATTAATTAATTCTGGGTGGGGGAATATAAAATTGTTTCAACGTACCAAACGCATCACAGGCCTTGTTGCATTGGTCGAAGGTCTGAAAATTGTTTGCATTTCCTCCGCAGCCACCGTACGTAAACAATCGGCATCTCTTGTTGAAGGCATCATAATAATAGCGAGAAATTTTACCCTTGCATTTTCCTTTCCTGGCCCATAATTTGCAATTCCTCGGTGTATCTAAAAGGAAAACGGGTATTGGAAACTAAAGCTCTGTTACATCTCTTTTTTTGAAATGCAGAAATGAAAATATCAAGCAACAATAACTGCCTAGCCCAGCTCCTTGAGAAGGACTTGAAAGGTGGATTAAGTGCCATAAACATAATGATCATAATAAGAAAAGGGAGGACAGTTCACTGTGCATTCTACCCTTCTAGAGTAATACTTAAAGATCATATTTGTCCTGCAGAAATGGAGGTAGAGATATAAGTAAAATAAACTGTCTTTGCCTGTTTATTTTTCATTTTTTAAAAATTCAATATATGTTGAATTTATGCAAAGGACAGCCAAGAAAAGCATTGGTGCAAGTAAAAATGGAAACTTAGTAGATGTACAGGAAACAAAACATGAATATTGAAATAATGTAATTTTAAAAATAACAATGCTGGCAAGGAAAAGCATATAGCAAGATCAGTTTGTACAAAAGATCAATGGCTTCCAACAGGAACATTAAAACAACAACATCAACAGCAACTAAAGACTTGATTTTGGCTGCACAAGAATGAGCTTTTCAAAACAACGCAATCAAGGCCACAACTGAAAAATTATCAAATGATTCAAGGTACAGGTTGTGCAGAGAACAAGAAGAAACCGTAGATCATAACTTCCTGCATGAAGATCACATAAACCTATTATAAACAATGACATAACGCAGTTGCCAGAATGATTCATTGCAACATATGTGTAAATTATCACATGCCAGTAATGAAAAACAGGTGAGAACATATATGTTAAATATGCATTACGCTACATCTACATGAATCACGTCATATGCAAAGTGGAGTCTCATGTCAGACTCCACTTATTAGTTTCAGCCACTGGTGCGAATATTGGAGATCTGGAGGACAACGCTGGCTATAAAAAGCCGGTGCTGGCCGCGATTGTCAATTTTTTGAATCTGCTTGTAAATAAAGAGTTCTCTACAATACTGGGTCTGCTCCTTCCTCGTCTGCGACCATTTAACAATATAATTGAAAAAGTAGTTGAAAATAGGCAAGTTAAAATACTGTGGGATTTTCGAATATGAACTGTTAACATCTTCGCTCATAAGTTCATAATGCACGAGAGATAACTGTGGTTGAAAAGAAGAAAACTGGATAACTGTTGTGTACTCGGCCTGTGAAGGGGAACCTATGGCACGCATGCCACAGGTGGCATGCAGAAACATTTGTGCTGGCACATGAGCTGCAGGTAAATTTACCTCACTGTGCATGTGTGCGCTTCACAGCTGATTTTTGGCAGGTTTGAGGCCTTTTTCAGCCTCCCAAAGTCTTGAGGAAGGCTTTTGCAGGCTTTGCAGGCTGAAAACTAGCCCCGTTTTGTCACTTTCTGTTTTTCTGAAAATATCAATAGTGACAAAATGGGGCTAGTTTTTGGACTGCAAAGCCTGCAGAAGCCTTCCTCAAGACTTCTGGGCACTGGCACACGAGCATGAGCGTGCAAGCGTGCACACAATTTTTGGCCCAAAAAGGATAGCCACTACTCTACTAGGGGATAGTAAAATAAAAGATGAATTAGAGAAAACCACGAGGTATCAAAACTGAAAGATTATGGCACAAACTATCTGTGGTCCCCCCAAAATAAAAAGTTAATCTGATATAACAGGGGTGTCAAACTCAGGTCATAACAACGGTGTCACGTGACATACAGGGACTTTTTCCCCCCTTTGCTAAACCAGACATGGGCGTGGCCAGCATGTGACGTATCTGGCCGGTAGGCTGGGAGTTTGACAGCCCTGTGATATAATATGCTCTTGACAGACCCATGCTGACTTTTAGTTATGGTACATTTATTAATTACTCAGACACATACTGTTTCAAACCTTTCTAGTTCCTTGCTCAGTATAGATACTAAATTGACAGGTCTATAGCTTACCCCTCTTTCCTTTTCTGAATTGTGAGACTACATTTTTTTCCTGTCCTGGTTTCAGTGAAAGGAATACAGTAGCACTAGCACTTAAACTTATATACCACTCGATAGTGCTTTACGCAATACTCTCTGAGCATCTTACAATATCAGCCTATTGCCCCCAACAATCTCGGTTTTCATTTTACTGACCTTGGAAGGATGGAAGGCTAAATCAACCTTGAGTTTCTTAGAATCAAACTCCAGGCTTTGGGCAGAGTTATCTACAATACTGCATTCTAACCACTGCGCCACCACTGCTTCTACAGTAACCCCCCATGCAACTGCAAGGCAAAATGCAGTGTGATGCAGACACTTGGGGACAAGGCTTGCAGAGAGATGCTGGGCAGGAGAACATGCACTTTGGAAGGAATGGTTGGAGTAGAGCATTTAGAGATTTGTGAAGGCATCAGGATGTTTTTCTGGTGAAATGACAGCTGATGGGCAGGAGAGGAAGACCACATATGTTCATTACAGCTTATTGTAGGATGAGGAGTAGACATAATTCAAGATAGATAGTCCATAATCAGAAAACACATAATGTTGTCAAAAGTACCAAGGGAAGAGTCGAAGAATTAGTCTCCAGGCTTGTTTGCAGAGTCAGCATCTTGCTTCTGAGGTCCTTACTTAATAGGATGTGAGATTTTTAGGCTATGGAGGGGTTTCTCCGTACTTCTTGACACCCAAGATGGCTAAAGCAGGATCGGTGTTGGCTGAGGGGGGACCTGAGAGGGTGTCAGTGTTTGATTCAGCAGCTGGGGTGACAAAATCTGGCCAGATCTAATCAGCTTATGTCTCGGAGCCCTGTTCTGAGACCATGGCTATATTAGTTCTTCTCCAATCCTCTTGACATCTCATACAATAATACTCCTACATTTTCCAAAACAAATATTGTAATTGGTTCTAAAATCATGTGTGCCAACTCTTTCTCTACCATCATATTGATTGACTCTCAACCCTTGTGCCTGTGGAGCAGATGCTCTACATCTAAGCTAGGATCCATACCATCTTCAGGCTAACAGGCTCCCCAATATTATAAAGCAAAAGTATTCTGCATATTCCATGCCATGGAAGGAAGATCTGCTCTTCAGATGTAAACAGCATGCAACCTGCTTCACTCCAACAGGCAATATAAACAGAGAAAGGAGGTTATCAGAAAAGGAAGAGGGTTGTCAGAAAAAAAAAAAAGAATAGCTGTCCCATCCACTTTCCCCAGGAGTCATTCACTGTTTGGGATCAGTTCAAACATCGCAGCATGTGTATCCTTTATGCCCTTGTGGAAATGTGACGCTAGTAATGAAATTATCTTGTTTACTTAAAGGCAGCCAAAACATCACTTAACTATGAATTCCCTGGAGTTCATTGTGCAGATAAAAATGGAACTCTTACTTTTCCTCCATTGTATCTCTCCCACGATATTTTCCCAGGTAGTGAAGAAGCCTACAAATAAAAATAGAGACAGCAATGTTAGTAGATAACAATATGGAAGGAGGGATCAAGAGAGGGCCTAGCTTAGAGTTGCTGCACAGCCACAAGAGACATAAGCTTGACTTCCCCCATGAAGGTTTATCTGGTCGTTCCCAGGAGAAGGCAAGCAGTGTGGTGAGATTCTTGTAACATAGGCGAAAGACAATAAAGTTACTGATATTAACTACTCTTCAGTGGCTCTGGTTGCTTGTGCTTGACAACAGTGAGCCTAAAATGATGTCATTTATTTTTTGGATCATTTAGACCAGGTGTATCAAACTCAAGGCTTAGATCTGACCCACGGGACTGCCCTGGAAACAGTGAAGGATCGGCCTGCGGTGCCTCTGCCAGTGAAAACGGAGCTCAGGAGGGCCGAGCGTGGCTTTCACAAGCTCCATTTTTGCTGGCACAGCACTTGGGCCACCATAGGTGTCCCTAACATGAGTGACATTGAGCTATCCATGCCCTCTAGACACGGCCCTCCCACAGGGTCAAACAATCCAGATGTGGCCCTCAATGAGATCGAGTCTGACCCCCCTTAGGCAGCAGAGGTCAAGAATGAGATGAGAAAAGCAAGAGACATCAAATTTTCATCAATTAAACAGAACAATAGTGATAACGTTAAAGTTATGCAATAACTTATTAAATTACAGTGCTTGGACCTATCACCAGTATGCGAATAATATTAAATTGAAAGCCTTATTTATGGGTTAATTAAATTCAAAAATACTATGTCACAACTTGTAACTTTTTATGCCAGTGATGATCAAAAACACAGCGAAGAGGAATTAAAATGATGGAGCATAAATACATACAACAGGCAATTTAAAATTCAGTTTTAAAAAGTTTAAGAGGCAAGAGGTTCAGTGGCCTTACCAAATCTTTTACACGTATAATAGCAATCCAGCAGATTTACAAAGTTATTTTTATTGCCACCACAACCTCCAAAGATGAAGGTCTTACACATATTGCTGTTATGATCATAGTAAAAGTTCTCGAAGTCTTCATTACATCTTCCCTTTTTGGGTGGTAATTTGCATTTTTGAGGCAGAAATACTGGGAGGAAAGAAAGGGAGGGGAAGGGGAAAAAGTTGTTTCAGACACATTAATCTCGTCTTATGAAAAATGCAGATATAAATTTTGACTTACAGTATACCTGAAGTACTTTAAGCTTACTTTTGAAATAAATAAATAAATATTATTATTTAAAACAATGTTTCTGGATTTCCTGCAAAACAGCAGGTCTTCACTGATTTCATGAATAACTGGCTGAGTTCTAGCGCAATAAGAGGAATGGGAGGGTCCCTGAACTATAAATTCATTAAATGCCTGGATTCACACAACACATGAAACCACAAAAACTAGCCAATAGATCCATGATGGCGAACCTATGGCACGCATGGCACTTCTGCCCGGACGTGAGATGTTGCCCTGAAGAGCCCCAGTGTGTATGTGCGCACACCCCCTGCCAGCCGGCTGATTGGTGGATGTCTGGCGTGCATGCTCAGGGGAGACACATACACGGGAGACGTGTGCACATACCCAGAGGCGTGTGGCATGTGGGGGTTGCACATGCATGTGCAGGGGGGCAGGGAAGTCATGCACATATTGCATCATGGGTGCAGGCATGTGAAAGAGAGCGCACACACTTTTGGCACGCAACGTGGAAAAGGTTAGCCATAACTGCAATAGGTTATAGATGTGTGACTCACCCATTTGAATGTGTTTTGGTTGTTGTGATCTGATTCTATGATACACTTTACTGTAGTTCACTAGACCATGTTCATGAACTATGTTATCTGCATTCAAACAACACATAGTCCCATCCACTAACCACCCAAGTTGGGTTTGTTCAGAACATTAGGCCACATGGTGTTAAACCAGATTGTGGCTGAGTACAGCTAACTGCAGAAATGAAAGATGATAGAGCCTCCCTCAAAGTGTTCTGTAACAACTGTGTTCAGCACAATGACTAGTTATGGTTTAGACCAGGGGTTCTCAATCTGTGGTCCACAGACTCCTGGGGGGCTGTGATATCATAGGGGTTCTGCAAAGGCTTGAATGATTTAAATCTTGAGTTAAGTCTTGGGGGGTCCATGCCCATGGTCCATGGCTACAAAAGGTATTTAAAGGGGGCCCATAGTGCAGAAAACGTTGAGAACCACTAGTTTAGACTTTTCCTAATCCACTTAGTTATAAAACTTGCCTTTGTTTCACATGAAGTGGCAATTATCCACCCATTATGACTAATTCAATAAATCCAGAATAAGGGAATTGTGAGAACTCAGTGAAAAAATAATAATAATACAGTTCTGGAATTCCCCAAAGCAAGAAACGAATGGAAGAAATCATACAAGAATTGCACAAGATTAGCTGAACCTGAAGTCCTTTGCAAAATTTACAGTCTCTGAAATTATAAAAGTTACAGCCTGGATGCATTTCAGGAAGTGGCTGAAAGGAAGCACTTTGTCTATAAGCCGTACCTTTCCGCACAGAACCAGGTGTGTTAAGTTCCAGGAGAATGATAAGACAGATGGCGCCCCAATTCTTCATGGCAAGTGCCCCACAAGAGTGCTGGCTTCCAAGTGTCTCCTTATATATTACATCTGACAAATGAACCGATTAATTTTCAATAGTCAGGGACGCTTTGAACCTGTTCTATTTTAGTTCATGGTATACTGTATTTTAACTGCTGTTCAGTTAAGGTTGATTGCATTTTAGTTCAGGACACCATGCAATCATTAAGTCAACCAGGTGGCCTTCTTACTACCAGGTTTCCAGCCCACAGCTGATGAAGAGAACATGCTGTTCTTTCAAAAAATGATGCTACTCCTCAGTAACATCATACCCACACTCCCTATGACATTCACATCTGGGCCACAGTGTCCCTCCACTTTCTCTATGTTGAATATGCAAAAACAATCATGTATATCTTCGACTTCTTTAAAGTCAAGATCTTCATCATTCACCTTTATGCTCCTGTATGAATTTACTGTGTTGTTCATCTAAGAGCCACAGTGGCACAGTGGTTAGAGTGCAGTACTGCAGGCTACTTCTGCTGACTGCTGGCTGCCAGCAATTTGGCAGTTCAAATCGCACTGGCTCAAGGTTGGCTCAGTCTTCCATACTTCCAAGGTGGGTAAAATGAGAAGCCAGATTGTTGGGGGCCAGAGGCTGACTCTGTAAAACCGCTTAGTAAAGCACTGTGAAGCGGTATATAAATCTATGTGCTAGTGCTGTTGCTTAAAACTTATTAACTGCACTTCATTATTTAAAATCATGCTTGGTTAATAGGATCAAACAATTTGGTATTCGTTTTTTAAATATATGTATTCTTTTCTCTTCTAAATAAAAGTTTGCTACTAATGATAGCTGTTTTTATCCCCCAAGCTGGGATCATTGTTGATCTGAAGAAAACACACACACACACACACACAATCAACATTTAGTTTAGTCTTTTTTATTTTTAGATTTTCTTGCTATTGCTATTGGCAACTGAGCCCATTGATTGGGAGTTCACCTACAGTAAAATAATTGCCACTAATGCTACCTTCAACGCTTTGTCTCAGCTGACCATTAAAAGATGCCTTTAGTAGCACTAATAACTGCAGCAATAGCAAAGATTAAGAGCTGGTTGCAATCAGGGTTTCCCAGAATCTGTTGAAAGGGATCTTATAAATCAGGGGGTCCACAACCCCTGGACCATGGCCCACTATTGGGCTGTGGCCCATTCAGTACAGGGCCACACAAACATTGGGTGAGTGTGCACCTGTGCAAAGCTCCATTTGCATGAGTGATGGGCACTTGTGTGAGCAACTGTGTGAGTAATGAGTCTCTTATTCACGCACAAAGCTCCACCTATGCAAGCAGTGGCTTGTACAAATGGAGTTGCGTGTGCCTGCTGTTCACATGGAACCATCTCCTCTCCACTCCAGAGGTGGTATTCAGCAGGTTCTGACCAGTTCTGGAGAAAGGGTAGCGAAAATTTTGAGTAGTTCAGAGAATTGGCAAATACCACCTCTGACTGGCATCACCCCATCTATTCTATTGGCTGCCCTGCACAAGAGAACGGAGCTGGAAAGCAAGTTAGTGGGGTGGGGAGGGAATGGAATTTTGCAGTAACTTTCCCCTGCCATGCCCACCAAGCCATGCCCACATAACCGGTAGTAAAAAAATTTTGAATCCCACCACTGCTTGGTGGACCCTGCTAGTCCACCAAGCTGGAAAGGTTATAAATCATGGTCAATCCACACTGCCTGGTCCTCTATCTCCAGCTTGGTAGGGTGGAGTCCATGTCATTTCTAAGACTATTCTACCTCTTAACTGCTCTTCTTGTCCAAAAATTTTCTTCATATTTAGCTTACTTTTCTATTTTTCAAATCTGATGTCAGGTTTCACATGTCCAAATGTTGATCACATGACTGCAGGAACACTGCAACCATCATAAGAGCAAGGAGAGGTCATAAGACATCATTTTCAGTGTTGTTGTAACTTCAAATGATCATCACATGAATGGTTATAAGCGTAGGACTTAAAGGTTTCTCTTGTCCAGTCATGTCTGATTCTAGGGGGGGTGTCATTCTGTCATTAAAAAAAAACCAATAAACTTGACAAAATGTTCGTGATAGAAGCCCATGCTTTCTTGATAATGGTAGCAATTACTTCTGACTAGGCACAAACATGCTGCTTGACAAACTTTTCTGGTTTCTTGCCTAGTATAAATATTAAACTAATTGAACTGTAGATTATGCCCTCTTTCTCTTTTTGATCATTGGGACATCGTGTTCCTCTATGGATGTCTGCATCTCATCATTTCTCTAAGAGATTTCTGAAATTACAGGGTGACTCTGCGGCTGCTCTGTTTTAGCAAAAAGCACCTTCCGTGCTTAAATGAAAAAACACAACTGTCTTTTGGTTATGGACACAGTGAAACCATAAAATTGATCAATTTAACCTTGGTGTTGCCAAGTGTACAGCCCTTCAGCAACAAACTGAGCGATATGTCCATTTGAAAATCAATCTTAAATTTACCAAAATAATTCGGAAATGCAGCCGCACAGACAGAGATAGATAGTATGGAATGAAGATGCTTTTATTCAAAAAGGGATGAATTCTCCCACAAAACAGACTGGAGAGGCTGTACTTTGAAGAGTTCGGGAATTCCACCTTTCTTATCATGCTAGGTATCCTAAAACAGTACTGGCAATGTTGTGAAAAGAGAAGGGAAGGGAAGGGAGGGGAAGGGAAGGGAGAGAAAAGAAGGAAGGAAGGAAGAAAAAGAAAGAAAGAGAAAGAAAGAAAGAAAGAAAGAAAGAAAGAAAGAAAGAAAGAAAGAAAGAAAGAGAAAGAAAAAAAAGAAAGAAAGAAAGAAATATGTTATGAATCAACCAATAGTAATACATCCATTATTACTATACTTATCTACATCATGGGCCAGATTGGATGCAGTAATACACCACAGGACAGGTTTAGATATCATACACAGCCAGGCAATATTTCAGAAGCTCAAAGCTCCAGCTTCTGAAGGCTTTGGGAAACCATGTGATGATGCTATCAGATATACAGACATTTTTACTCCTTTCTTTTATCAAGGAGTAGTAGATTTTAAAGCATACAAAAGGTACCACTTTGGCCTCAATTCTCTCTTTTTTGCCTTTTTAAATCTTTGTAAGTAAGGCCTCTCTCAAATATCTGGGAACCCGTGATAACAGACAATTACTCTGTACTCCATGGTTCAATCTATCTTCAGTACTAGCATGGAAGCACCATCTCTTGACTGCCCTTGCAAGCTGCAAGATAGCTTGGAGAAGCTATGATAGTCCTATCTTCCTATAACCTCTCTTCCCCTCTCTACCTGGATCACCTGGGCAATCTACTGCTATAAGTGAACTTCTGCCTTACTATTGTAGATCATACCTTTAACTTTTCCTAATTTTTTTACTACTGGTTCTGTGGGCATGGCTTGGTGGGCATGGCATGGCGTGGTGGGTGTGGCTTGGTGGGCATGACAGGGGAAGGTTAGTGCCAAATCCCCATTCCGTCCCCATCCCACTAACCTGCTTTCCTGCTCCGTTCTCCTCTGCAGGGTAACTCTGCAGGTGGGGGTGGGATAGAGGTGGTATCCAGCAGGTTCTGACCAGTTCTGGAGAACCGGTAGTGGAAATTTTGAGTAGTTCACAGAACCAGAGAATATCACCATTGACTGGAGATTTTACTGTATCCTTCTCCTGTCATGCCCATCAAGCTACACCCACAGAACCGGTAGTAAAAAAAAAATGAATCCCACCACTGGGGCAGGGCCAGTCAGAGGTGGCATTTTCCGGTTCTCTAGACTACTCAAAATTTCCACTACCGGTTCTCCAGAACTGGTCAGAACCTGCTGAATACCACCTCTCACCAGGGGTGTCAAACTCAAGGCCCAGGGGCCAGATCCGGCCTTGGAGTTACTTAGATCTGGTCCGCGGGGCCACCCTGAAAATAACGAGGGACCAGCCTGCAGTGCCTCTGCCAGTGAAAATGGAGCTCGTGGGGGCTGCACACGGCCCTCCCGAGCGCCATTTTCACCGGCAGAGGGTTTTAGTAGGCTATGA
>JANHFN010000002.1:737531-750090 GCA_032468175.1 Toxicocalamus goodenoughensis
GCTTTTTCAAGAGGCAACTGGACTCTTGAATGTCAAGTTGCCTCTTGAAAAAGCACCTTTGGGACAACCATGACCTGGATGACTGAAAAATCTCCATATTTGGTGGTATGATCTTGTTTTGAAACATTCTTTTACAACTTCTCTAAGTCACTTTTCAGCAAGCTGACACGGGGTGAACAAAACAATGTGGAAGAGCACACGAGCTACAAAATATAGAATGGCTGTTGCTTAGATGCATGTTCCTTCATCAGGATCCTCAACTTGATAGCCTCCAATTGTTTTGAGCTTCAGTTAAAAGTCAATGTGACCAATGGTTTATGACAGTTGTAAAGCAGAATATCTGAAGAACATCAATTCACTCTTTTGCAAGCTACCTTCAAACTGACACTGATCTCTTGAAATATGTTCTCAAATCATCATAAGACAACAAAGTCACAGAATCGGGAAAGTGCTTAATGTGTGTGGGCAAGCAAAATCATTTACATACTAAGTATTTCTTAGCTATGATGACTGTTTTATTGAAAAGGTTACGAGAAAAGGCATAGACATACAGTATGTATTGGCAGAGGAGACAAAGATTGGGAATTAAGATGTATCATGAATATGCTGACTGTCCATTTTATTTCTAGCTCACTTTTTTCCATATCAAAACAGGCTATAATTTCAAAGCCTTAGCATGCCCTGCAGCTGTCCTTTGTGGCAGTTACTTTTTGCCCCAACACCAGAGGGATTCTGCAACCAGAGACTGAGTTCACACATTACTCTAAGCCAGCGTTTCCCAATCTTGGTAAACTGAGGTTGAAATCCATATACCTGAAAATTGCTAAGATTAGGAAACCCTGCTCCAAGCCATATTAAAAGTTACAATCCATAAAACCAAGGAAACGTCACAATGGCGCCTACGCCTGCAAGTTACTTTGCAAAGCAGATCAAGAGACCCAGGGATTTTTTAACCTTGTGTTTGAAGAGTTTGGAACCACTTTGTCCTCTTCTCCGGGATCCTCTTCACTATCGTACTCAAGATCAAGAAGACGGCCAGGCTCACGACTTCCATCTACCAGCAGCTGAATCGGAAACAGTTTGTCTTAGGCCCAATGAGCAAACATCACTTATTGCGGCTTAACACTAAACGGTGGTTAAACCAGAATTCAGTTAATCCTTTACTTTTGCAAATGTGGCTCAGCCATTGATTAGAACAACATATTTGTTTTAGTGGCAATGTCTATACTAATGTCTCTTGATAATCTGCTGAAGATTTCAGTGCAAGAAAAATCAGTTTAGCTATGGAGAAACCTAGTTGAGGCCCCAGAAGGACAGGAAAGTGGAGATCTTACCATTTCTGCATCATAATTCTCCATGGGACAAGCATCTGTGTTTCCATTAGTAGTGGAGTTACTATAATCAAGTACTTTGGCATTAGAGTTCCCTGTATCCCACACACGGGGCTTCTTCCCTTTGTCCTTCTGAGCATCCGGCTTTGGAGACTTGCTAAGGAAGGCAAAATGGAAAATCCTTTTAGATCTTCGTACTGAGCTAAGCAGAATTCCTGTTCTGAATGACAATACAGGTAACTTGGTTGGACCATAAAGAGAAGGGATTAGAAATACAAAACAAGAAACTGCTCCAAACTAATGAGATTTCAATATTTTGTGAGATTTCGGCAATCCTGCCTGAGAACATGGCATTTGCAATCTGCTACACTGAGCCAGGCAATAGGCTGTGTTCTATATTATACTTCTCATCTAGTTAACACCTCTCATCTCGTCAGAATGGTTGGTCTTGCTAAGGCAGTTTGCATGATGACAAAACTTTTGGCAAATCCTCATCGAAAGAGATTTTTGTCCATGTGTTGTGCCCTGCATAGAAACAGCTTCCAGTTAATGGGAGTTTTAGAGTGAGGCATCTGGACAAAGCAGAGTGAAGCATCACAGCAACTTCACTTCTTGTTTCCTTTCACTTATTCCTGCTTTGAAAAGAAACATCAAAGAGACCCTTCACTTGAAGCATCTCTGAAATAAAACATTTCATGTCTGGACAGATACAACCATCTAAGATAGGTTCTGTTGGATGAAGAAACAAGTCCAGTTATTGGCCTCGCTTACTTGGACTTATCTCCACCCTTCAGCCGTTTCTTGAAGAATTCTTCCCGGTTTTTCTTCAGAATTTCATCCTTACTCAGTTCTTCCTTTTCCCCAGTTGCAAGAGGAGGGTCCAGCTTAACTGCAGGAGCTGTTTTGGGAGCTGCAGCCATTTCATTTCCTTGAGCTGAAATAACAGAATTGTCATTGCCCCATACAAGGTGGTGAAGTGAAGCAGGAATGGGCAGAAAGAAATTTTAAAGATGAACGTACCCTCAACTTTCAAGGTACCACAAACACAAATCCATTGTTCTTCATTGTTCTAGGAGTCATTGCTCACTCCGATACCAACTCACCTTCTTTTTTGGAACCTTTGTTTTTCTTATTCTTAGTTTTTTCTTTTGGTTTCTCTCCCCGAGTTTCTATCATAGATTTCACGGTTTTTTGGGACTTTGCTGATTGTTCAAAACTCTTCATGGCAGTGGGAGCTCGGATTTTACTGCTCTCCTCTGCTTCCCTGATCAGAAAGAGGAAAAATCATGTCATATTAGGAATGCTGTGGGGAAAAACCCACGTTTAATATATAGAATCTGCTTCCCTCCAGTCCTTCTTTCCTCCTATTGGGCACTTCAAGACATGATTTTGACCTGTGTAGCTATTTTTCAATGTTGTTTGCAGTGATTATGTCTTCTCCCAGAATCTCTCTCATCAAATGTGTCTGTGGATATATCCTTCACAATATTTCCTAAAGAATGACTGCATTATAAATCAGTTTCCTGGTTGATCCTAAAAATAGGGCCCTTCTGAATTATTCTTAGCATAGGAGGGTATTAACTGATCTTATCTTGGCATAATCACCTAGCTTCTAAATATGGATTGCACACATTGCATTCATCCATACTTGTATAAGATAAGTTTGTTATCACAAACAGATATTTCAAATTCCTTTCCCTTTTGTGCAGGGAGAGTAAGGAAAGCTCAAGGTTTGTCAAGATATTTGAATAACATTCTGTGTCAGTCCTATTTATGTCAGAAGAAAACATGTAGCAAGATTGTATCACATAAGGTAGGATTTCCCAGCCTCTGAGGTCAACCTCCCTTGGGAAGGTTCTGACAAGAGTCTAGGAGCATGAAAAAGAAAGGCATCAGTTGTACATTATTACAATAAATCACATTTCCTAAAAGCTTTATTGTATTATTTTCATTATCATTTGTGTTCATTTTGGTGCTTTGATTTTTACAGGAGGTATATACAGTGCCTCTAGTGTGGAGACTACACTATAAGGGTAGCTCTGATGACAAAAAGTTTAGGAACCTTGGTATGATCTACTTTAAAGGAGAAATATATAGCAATAGCATTTAGGCTTCATATTACTTTACAGTCCTCTCTAAGCAGTTTACAGGGTCAACCTATTGCCCCCAATAATCAAAGTCCTCATTTTACCAACCTTGGAAGGATGGAAACCTGAGTCTACTTTGAACTAGTCATGATTGAACTCCTGGCTGTGGGCAGAGTTAGCTTGCAATACTGCATTCTAGCCACTGCGCCACCACAGCTCTTACTACATCCATTATTCTGGACCAAGTCAACTTGCTAGCATTCTCAGGAATCTAAGAAGCTGATGAACACCAAGCTACCTATCTCAATATCACCAGTCATAAATCTGGGTATAGTTAAACATGCTAACCTATAGCTGGGAAGAACTTTGCAGTCCTGGAATGAGTGGTTTTTTGAACACAAATTTAATTTGATAGCCAAGACAAAGCAAATGGCTTCAAAATTCCAAAAATACCCTACAGCAAAGTGCATTAACAACTGAACCATAAGGACCACCCACAGCTCCCCATTTTGCCCAGCTCTCGGTGATTCCCACTGCAGACTTTCAGTTGCAAAAGATGAAGCAACTGGGATAAGCCAACAGCAGGAGAACATGTGTGACTACAAAAGAGATGATTCTGTTACCGTTGGAGCCGTAGAAAGTCCTCCTTAAAATCAAACGTGCCATTAAGGATCCCAAGAGTTCCCTTCTGTTGAAACTCGTTTCGATATTTATCTCTGAACTCCTTATGGACATCATCTATCAACTTATCCACATAGGTTAAAGTCAAGATTTTCTGAAATCCAACCTGCAAAAGAGAAGCCGTGTGGTAAGAAAAAAGGTACATAGTTCAGAAGGCTCTTATTTAAGGATATGCAAATTCTTTTGTCTTAATAGTCTACAATATGAATCAGTTGCCTTCTGTTTATTTTCACACAAGCAGAAGGACACATTCAAAAAAAGGCTAGATTTCTTGATAGGCTTTCTAAACAGCTGAATGATTCAATTAGAAGAGAACATAAGTCACTGCTATCACGACACACTAGGCTTACAGACTCTCATAAAACATGAGATGCATTTGGTTCTGGCGTCACATCTTGTGGTTCCAGCCAATGGTAGTTTATTAGACAAAGCAGGATTAAACATTCCATGACAATGGTGTGATTTGTGAGCTCAACACAATAGGATTACAACACTGGGAATGAAGAATTATGTTGCAGAACTGTGACTCATAATGTTCATCTCTAATTACACCACAAGGAGTTGTTATTCAGTCACTTTTAAAAGGCCACATATTTTTCACCTGTTCTACCTTCTCAAGAACTAGACAATAATGAAACTTTTAAATTTCAGTTCAGTATTCATTTGTTTTTGAAACTTCTTTCAGCACAAAACAGCATACGCACCACAAATACAAGCTCAAATTGATTGTCCAGCTTATATTTAAGTGTAAGGGCTTCATGGTTGAAAGAGTTGCTGCCTCCTCGCTCCTGAAAAGAAGAAAATTAACATAATGAAACACAAGATGTACACGTCAAATGTGGCTTCTGCAATTATTCTTGGCAGTGGGGAATAGAGTGCAGACCAACATGAGACCAATCTCCAAGGAGACCAATCTCCAATGTGCAAGTGGTTGAATAAGCACACCAAATTTATTTATTTTTTATAAGACCTTAGTTTTCGAGAGGTACAACCTGTCCCCACAAAAAGTATACCGCAATTCGTTCAACAATAGGAGCCCTCTAGGAAGGTTATAAAGCTGCCCAACTCAATGTCTCTGTGGCCAACATATGATGGAAAAACAATAAACTAAAAGACCCAATTTATGTAAAACCTAGATAATGTATACATTTCAAATACAAAATAGAGAATGGAGAGCAATCACAATGCAAATAATTAAAAGCGAATTCAGCTCAACGGGATCCTATCTGTGATCCTATGTGGAATTTGGGGAATCTAGTTGAAACCAATTTATGCTCTCAGTAAATCTTACTAATTGGCCCAATTACAACTTGCACGATAGCCGATTTCTTTATTTTTTTTTACAAAACTCAGATTAGTCGGATGAGGTATGGAATGTTCTCACATGAGCATTGGCACCATGTGTGTCAGGAACCATCCAAAGTCATCTCAGCTACTTCTAGAAGATCCTTTTCTGCTTACCTGTGCTCCACTGCTCTCCACCTTGAGATCTAGGATCTGCTTAGTATATTGGTGCCTATTAAAAACTCATGGATATGAATGTGGGGAAAATGCCTCTTTTAGTGAATATAATTTTACATGGTTATAATGTATTTTATTCTTTTCTTGTCAACTCTTTTTAAGAAGACATAGCATAGGAAGTGGCCCTTGAGTATGGTAAACAAATTTAAGAAGTGTTGTTTCAGATTCTGGAGGTCCAAAATCAGTGAAAACCTCTTATAGCAAATTACTTTAACTTATCTTGGACTAGCATGCGGTGCTTGAGTACTATATACCAATTCATTAATATCATGCCTTCTGAATAAGCAAATGCAAAGTTGAAGATGACCATCTAGAGATTGCTAAGAGCCCCTTAAGGTCTGTTAGCAAGGGATCTGGGAAAGCATGGCTTCTATCCCATGGTACATAGTACAATCTGACTCATCAGCATAGATTTAGAAATCATCTGTTAAAGGAAAGCTTTTAGATATAAACAGATAATAAATGTCAAACAACTCCCGAAGACTTTAGAACCATCCAATACACAAAGTAGTGATTGGGGATTTTTTTAATACCTTACTCAATAAACAGGCTTTGAATGCAAGAATATACTGGAAGACCTATCTGGCTCAAATAACCTGACTAAAATTTATACAGTGTGGTTCATGAAACATGTTACATTGTGTGTTGTTTCAATTTGATTTAGGCACTAAGAATTGAAAACTGCCAGTTACCTATAGCTTAAAGTAATGTGCCAGTAGCACATTTAATCTTTCAGATACAGTAACAGTGAAGCTTGGAGTTAACTAGTATAATTATTAAAGGCCAAGAAGAATGACAAAGAAATAGATGACAGTCATGCAGTTGAACATTTACCCTCTTCCCCCCTAAATCCCTGCTAGTTTATTTTGAGGTGGAAAGAAAGAAAAGAACCACACTACAGAAAGAAAGAACCACACTAAAAGAATCTAGTCTCTTCGTAACATTTGTTGTAGGCTCAATGACAGAGCAATATGTTGGCTAACTTTGCCTATCCCAAATAAACTCCTAGGAGATCAAAGTGCCCCAATTACAAGATACTGCAAGAACTGGCCTGCTCAACATATTAATAGGCATGCAAATTAATGGGAAGATCCAGTTTATTTGGGCCGCGTTCTTAACTATTACTCAGGCACAATTATATTAAGCATACAGGGTGCTATGACTGTATTACTTGGTCTGTTGTGTGGATGCTTGTGTGCTTTTAGAAGGCAGGGGAATTTTGGCGGGTGGGGAAGTGTTTGGGGATTGTCATGTGTATGTGCGTGTTGAGTCTGGTCTCTGGGTGTTATGTGAATTTTGTTGCATGTACACTATACAATGACAATAAAGAATTCAATATTCAATATGTTATGTTGTAAAAGCAGCATGGAAAAAGACACTACAGAAGATACACCAAGGACAGAGAAAGGAGGAGAAGTTATCATAATTTCTTCTTCCTTTTCACATTATTTCTTGACCCTTTCGGTTTTTCCAACTGTAAACCAAGACCCAGAAGAGCAAGGTGTTTGCTTTGATAGGACACGTTTCATTTGTATGGAGATTTTCCATTCCTTAAATAGCAATAATATCTTACAAGAGATGGAAGGGAATAATTCATTCATTGTACAGTAACGATGTCATTATACAGAAGTCATGAATTAATCCCGTTATTTCAACTACATCCTAGCATCAGGCCGCTAAAGACGGAAAATTTGATTGACGGGATATCTGGGAGGTGGAGGATTGAAGACAGACTGCCTAAAAAAAGGGGGCTTAATAATCAAGATTAAAAGTTCCCTTTAATTTATCTCAGATCCGGGCGACTCCTTGATCTCTCTCCCTCTCGGCAGAAGCACCAAAGCGTTCTAAATTCTTCCTGTGATCTCCTGGTGGTCTCCCATCCCAGGATGAACAAGGGAAGCCTTCGTGGAAACCGCCCAGATCGTCTACGGCTCCCTTCCATTAGCACCCCACCCCGCGTGAACGAAATACGCGACACCCTCGCCCGGCCGGCCCCCCTCCCCGCGAACTCCACAGGTGCAAACGGAACGCGGGGAGGCGGGGGGGGGGAGTCTTACCTGGAGGAGGACAGACCGGATCAGCGCGTTCACGGGCGCAGTGCAGGCCGCCGCGGGGCCGCGCACGCCTTGGAAGCACCAGAGGACGAGCCCCCCTTTGCTGAAGATGGTGAAAAAGTCGAGCATGGCGGGATCGGGGGCGCCGGGCGCTGGCCCGGGGGGGGGGAAGGGGGGAAACCGGGGGGCGACGGGACCGAAGACGCCGGGAAACCAGCCCGACTTCCTTACCCACGTCAGTGTATTCTCTCAGTACTACTCACATCCGCCGGAAGCGTCTCGGGCCCCAGACGTCTGATTGGATCCCGTCTTCGGGAGAGGCGGGCCCGAGGGAGCTCATAGAGATAGAAAATGAAGAGCTGTTTCGAATGTCAGACACGTTTATATCTTTATCACTTATACCTTTCTTTGGGGCGGCGGGGGGGACGGTCTACATTCATGAAGGACGAGTAAAAATCCTGGGTTTTGTCATTGGAGACACAGGATGCTTATTCCGGGAAGGAAGCCTGCTTAAAATATGCCGGGTCTCCCTCTTGAGTTATAGAGATAGAAATAGAGAGAGAGAGAGAGAAAAGGATTGATAGGTTTGAAAATGAAACGGGGAGGAGGGGTTGGACACGACAGCCTTAAAGTGGCCTCCACGGTAGAGGAAGAGGCGGGGCTAATCTTGAGATAGAGGGAAAAGAAGATCGGATTGGTCTAGTTTTCCGAAGGCCGCGCGAGACGTAGCGAGACGGGGCGGGGCTTGGTGGCTTCCCTGGACATGTCAGAGCGAGGAGCGACGTGGAATGGATCTCTCGGGGGGCGGGGTTGCGGAGTGGCCGCCGATTGGTCCCGGATTGAAAGGGCGGCGGCGGTGGTTTTAAACGTCACATTTTTCCTCTGACGTCAGAGACGCGTCTGTCGCGCCATGCTCCGCCGAGGGAGCCCGCTGGCCGGTCTGCGCCCTTGGCTGGCGGCGCGACGGCGGCTCTTCGCTAACCCTGAAGAGCCCCGGGTTCGCTTCAGCATCATCCGCGGCGGGGATTTACTCCGAGGTGAGCCCGCGGCGCAAGAACAGACGGCCCTTCTCTCCGCCTGGGGCCGCCCTGCAGCCTGTCCTACCTGTCCGGGGTGTTTGTGTGGACAAGAACGGGAGAGGCGCTCGCTTCGCATGGGGAAGCTGAGAAGAAAGCCGTGGAATTCGTTGAAGGGCGTTTTGGCGGGTGGGGCATCCCAGCCTGGGGGTGCTTGATGGAGCAGCTGAGCCCCCAAACCGGGCTCTGCCGGGGCTGCCCAGGCCCCCCACCCCCTTTAAAGAAGCTCATATTCGGTTATCCTATTTAGAAACCTTTGCAACCAGCAGGTCTAACTTGACTCCACTGATTTATTGATTTATTTTATTTTAACCACCCTGTACAGGTAGTCCTCAACTTGCAACGGTTCACTTAGTGACCGAAGCTACAACATCAGTGAAAAAAAAGGGGGGGACTTATGACCATTTTTTACACTTACGGCGGTTGTAGCATCTCCATGGTCACATGATTTACGTTTGGATGCTTGACAGCTGACTCACATTTATGACGGTTGCAATGTCCTGGAGTCATGTGATCGATTTTTGTGACCTGAGAAGCAAAGTCAATGAGGAAACCAGATTCACTTAACAACCGTGCTACTAATTTAACAGCTGCAGCGATTCACTTAACACATGTGGCAAGTAAAGTCATAAAATAGGGCAAAACTCACTTAACAATATAAATTTTGGGCTCAGTTGTGCTCGTAAGTTGAGGACTACCTGTAATCCCTTTTATTGGGGTGGAGGTGGGGGCAACTGAATGGAACCGAGCATTTACTGGCTGGATGCCCTCCCTGATGCCTATACAGAGTTCATAGCAGATATTTCCTTTTTGTCGCTGCCTAAGATTGAGCTGTCAGACTCCTGATTTTGAGGCCAGTGTCACTCTGGCTGATTTTTTTATGTGTTGCCCAATCAGTGAGCTTCAACTTTGTGAATGTAATGTCATAAGAATTTGTAAGAGTATAAGGAGGTTAGTGATTGTTAGAAGTCACAAAACACTGTATAACATTTAGCTTAATTTTCTCCCTTTCTCAGAATTTAAGAAGCTGACCAATTTCCCAAACTTCAAGACTGACTTTGATTCCTTATTTCCAAAAAGAGATCTCCCTCCTGAGCATTCCGATGTGGTGATCATTGGCGGTGGGATAATAGGCTGGTCCATTGCCTACTGGCTGAAAGCCAAAGAAACACGCAGAAATGCCATTAAAGTGTTGGTAATTGAGAGAGACAATACTGTGAGTTCTTATCTCAGTTCTTGCTTAAACAAAAAGAAGCATCAGATTGAGGGTTAGCTAACAATGAAGAACTGTCTTCATTTACCTTCCCTGGATGTTCAGGTTTATTCCTAAAGATACACTGTTGGAGAGTAATTAGAGCAGCCGAACTTTAGTGACTGTTGAAAAATCCCTGCAGGGTCAGCCAGCCTGACCAGTTGAAGAAATTCTGGGAGTTGTAGCTTAACTAAATCTAGAGAAAGTTCTACACTTTGGCTGTGAGTTCCAGGATGCATTTGTGAGACCCTAGCATCAAGGTTTAATTTAACCTAGTGAGTCATCTTGCGTCTGATATAATTTCTCAGCTTGTTATCTCAGTGTTGTGAGTATACTGAGTTATCTCAGTGTTGTGAGTATCTCAGTTGGGAGATACTTTATCGGGAAAAGATAGGATAAAAATATAATACACTAAATATGGGGTAAGGTGCCACTTGATGAATTGCAATAAAGAATACATTAAATTGCAAAATAGCGATATGTGCAAATTCAGTATTTTGTCCTACCAATATTATTCCTCATTTTTTTTCTATATTTGTATGACTGAAATACTCTGGAAAGGAAGATTTAAATATAGCTAAGTAACTCCTCGCTACTTCTCTTGTTTCCCTGCAGTATTCCAAAGCATCGACAGTTCTTTCTGCTGGAGGGATACGGCAACAGTTTTCAGTGAAAGAAAATATCTGGATGAGTTCTTTTTCAGCAAACTTCTTGCGTTTAATCAACGTATGTTATGCTCTCTGGGTTTTTGATTCTGTGGGTATCATTTTATTCTATTTGTCCCCATCTCATCTCCCCATTGCATCACTTGGTGGAGTACGCAGGTAATCTTATAAGAGAAAAATGAGGGAAGGCATTCGGTAGTTCCTTGGATATCAAGAATAATATGACTGAATCTCTCAAGGAAGAAGTAATAAATATTGCTTCCTGATAGATACATTGCTAAGAGATACCACTTGGTTAGGTGTTATATATGAATCCAACTCTGTATTATACCTGCAAGCATTTCCATCAAGGGCTTGTTAGCTATATTCACTGTTACTAAATGCATGATGTGAACTTGAGAAATAGCCTTAGTAAATTCCTGATTTCTCTCTACCACATGGGGAGCTCATCATAGGGTCTCTTGTATGAATTTGTAGGGGTTTTATTAATCATTGTGAAATAAGCTCAATTCTCCAGAATCTATAAGCAATATTTCTCTTTTTAAAAAGTTTATTTAAAACAAAGATTTCAAAAGACAATATCAGCAAGTGGAAAGAATTACTGGAGTTACATAATTAATGCTTAATATAACCAGAAAATACAAACCATACCAAAGTATGTTGCATTGTCTTTTTGACATGAAAAAGAAGTACAAATATTTGAGTTTAGTGCCCAAAATACCTAATATTTATAAATATTAACAACCCCCCATAAAGAAACCTATGAAAAGTAATATAGATATGTATGTAATTCCTGATTTCCCCCCATTTTGAATTCCAAGCAAAATATAGTTGCATAAACTATTATTTGCCTTGTGTGATATAGAGGGTGCATGGGATTAACTAAATTGACTTTTGATAATTTTCATTCTATCCCTTTGTTTATTCATTCCAGGATCATCTTGGTGTTGTTGGGGAACCACCCATTGATATTCAATTTAATCATTCGGGTTATCTCTTTCTCGCTTCAGAGAATGAAGCTGCTGTTTTGGAGGAGAATGTAAACCTTCAAAGGTTGGGCTCTTTTGGATATCTGATTGAGAAAGGTGTTAACACAGGGCATGAATATTTTTTTCTTTTTACCACATTTTGCTCTACAGGCACAGTGGTTGTCTCTTTGGATTACTCAGATTATCTTATTTTCTATTAATACACATTTTCTATTCATTTGCTGTAATCCAAGAAAAGTGGATGTTACTGTATTTGGTGCTTAAATAAATAAAATGGAAGGAAGAGAAAAAGGATAAATAAAATGGAAAACAAAGTAATACAACAAAAGAAATTATGTCTAGAACCTTGCATATACACACATATATGTACCCCAAAATAACTGTTGGTTAAGGATGATAGTACTTTGGTTTCAAATCACTACTTGATTCATGTATGAAAGGCCCTAAAGTGGCTTGTTTCGATTTATGAGCAAAGAAATGGTTAGGCAAACCATTATTTGTCCTCACCATTTATTGTTTCTCATGGATTTTGAACAAATTCTAAAGGAAATGTTTGGTCTTAAACTCTTCACAAGTAGCTTCTTTTTCAACCAAACTCATCTTTCTCCCTGGGAAGAAAATTGTTAGGAATTCAGCAGGGGGAATATCAGGCTTCATACAACAGCAAAGGAGGAAACCAGCATCTTGTGGGAAAGAGGTGGCCTGAGGAGACCCAAATGAGTTCTTAGATTCATCACTTGCCAGACTGTGTCAATGAACCTGTTAGTCCAGGGATCCCCATCCCCCAGTCCATGGAAAGGCACTGGACCACGGCATGCTGCAGAAAAACTTATCTCCATGGAACTGGTCCCAGGTGCCCAAAACATTGGGGGTCGCTCTCTTAGTCCACCATGATTCAATGAG
>JANHFN010000002.1:751173-763904 GCA_032468175.1 Toxicocalamus goodenoughensis
ATTCTATTCTATTCTATTCTATTCTATTCTATTCTATTCTATTCCTATTCCTATTCCTATTCCTATTCCTATTCCTACTCTACTCTATATTCTATTCTTCTACTCTACTGTATATACTGTTCTCCTATTTTATTCTATTCTATTGTCATTACTGTGGGTAAAAATAATCAGAATCAGTTTTGGAGTTTTGCCCCATTTTACAACCTTTCTTGCCACAGTTGTTAAGGGAATCACTGCAGCTGTTAATAACGCAATTGTTAAAGCGAACCTGGCTTCCCCATTGGCTTGGCTTGTGAGAAGGTGATCACATGACCCTGGGACACTGCAACCGTCATAAAGACATGCCAATGGACACGTGCCCGGATTTTGATCACTGGCCGCTAACCCAGTTGCGAGCGTGAAAAATGTTTGTAAGTTGCTTTCTTCAGTCCTGCTGCGCTTTGAGCGGCCACTAAACAAATGGTTGTAAATTGAGGACTTTACCTATATTAGGAGGCCTTTATCCTCTCTCCCTCCATGCTATCAGGCAGCATTTTACCAATGGGGGGGAAGAAGAATTTTATACTTTGCACAATTCCAGGTATCAGGTAACATTTGAGCTGCTTTGAGAATGCATGATTATTCTGTGTTTTGGTAGAAAGGTTTTTTTCCCAGCCTGGCACCAATATTGAAGTTTGAATCTGAGCATATCTGGAGATAATTAGTATGCAAAAGATAATTAAGATTTGCTAAGGCCACCTGGCTGAAGTGCAGCCATTTAGTTAGGAAGAAGAAAAACTTCAAAATATCCCTAAGACCCACATTTAATATTGGCACTATTATAATTTCCCTTAACCTCCCTCCCCCCGCCTCCATTCAAAAAACTTTAGGCATTTCAGTAGCCTTGATTGATTGATTTGAAGAAAACAAATATTCTTTAAAAGAATAATATTTGTAAGAGGAATGTTTTATGGTTGGGGTGTGATGACCTGGAGTGTAACACAAACGTAACAAAATCCAAAACGGTAATAAATGTCCTTTAATGCCTCCAACTTGGCCCCACTGTTCAATAATTGTCAGTTGGAGATAAAACATACTCAAAATAGTCTTCAAAAGAAAGCAATACAGTCCAGACTTAATGAGCAGATAGAGGTGAAATTAAAACTAAAACAAACTCCAATGAAGGAAATTCCACAACAGACCAGGATAAGTAATCACCAACTTCAAGTATATAACAAGGCACAGTCTGTTGGAAGGACGCCAACCAAGATGACTTCAGCCCAAAATAAAACGCTTTGTTTCTGGCAACGCTGTGTTGTAACCATATTTCTTATATACTATTCTCCCCAGCTGCAACCAATGAGGGGAATCATGGCCGCTTCCTCTCTCGTAAGCCAAGTTGTTTCCTTCTCCATTCCTCCCTGCGCGTCCTAGGATGAAGAGAGGATGGGCCTGGTTCTTCCTCTAACTGCTAGCCAGCCTCTGCCCCCCCCCCCAGCCTCCTCCACAACCACTGGAGCCACACCTCCACTCCCTGTTTGCTATTCCTCCTCTCCCTCTGACTCTAACAAGGGCATGACATAGGGTTTGGTTCATGCTATAAAAAATGCTAATCTGATAGGAAGGGTTATATGTTTTAAATAAATAATTGTAAATAGCAAGGAAGTTTTTTAAAAAAATCTTTATATTTCAGGAATGAATCAACGGCAGTTATTTTACCGTCTTCTCCCTCTTTTTTCCCCTCTCCTACAGCTTTCAGCTCGGGTTTTTATGAAATGAAGATTAAAGATCAGCATTGTAAAGTCTCGTGTATTAAATCTGTTTATGTGAGTCATTATTTTAGGGCTGGGTTATGCATCTCATGAATTACATAAAAGCATATATTTTCTGCTTATGAGTGTTGCAGTGGCCTAGTGGTGGAGCTCTTGCCTCACAATCAGGAGGCTGTGAGTTCAATCCGAGGTAGAGGCAGATATTTCTCTCTTTGGGCACAATGATAATCCAACATGTAATCGAAAAAAGCGAGCATAAAATAAGAGTGGTGGAAAATAGAATGGAACAGGCAGAGAAGAAATTGGAAGAGGTGGACCAGAGATTGATGACAATAAATAGAGATTTAGAATTATCCGTTATCAATTTAGAGGTGGAACGATCGGCTTTCTACCTGCGCTTTCAAAATATTACGGAAAACAAAGAAGAGGACCTGAAAACTATAATGTCCGAACTATTAGCAGAAGTGACAAAAAGGGAGACAAGAAATTTAAAATGAAATCGATGAGATCTATAGGGTACATACAAATTACGCCTGGTGCCACAAACTGCCGAGGGAAGTCCACATCAGATTCTCAAAAAAAAACAAGAGATGAGATCTACAAAGATACAAGAGAAGAATCTATATCATACAAAGGCAAAGTAGTCCTGACATTGAAACAGATATAACCAGATGTGTGAGGAAACAGAGGAGAGACTATGTCTTCCTATCAACACAACTAATAGATTACAGTATACCATTCAGGTGGTTTATACCGGAAGGCATGTTGGCAGGAGAAGAAAATAAGAATTGATAACCTAGGAAAAGCACAGGACTTCTATGACCAACTTATGATAATAGAAGAACTTGGAAATGAAGAATCAGAAGGTAGAAGCCTAGAGGAACAGCAACCCAAAGAAGAAGAGAGAAGCAAAGAGGAAGTAGAACAGGTAGAAAGAAGATTAGAACAAGAGCACAAAGAGAAAACGGTAAACAGAAGACAGAGGCAACAGTATAGACAATAAAATGAATGAAGAGATAAAATTAATATCTGTGAACATAAACAGATTAAACTCTCCAATAAAAAGAAAACAATTTTTTACAAACCTGTATAAACAAAAAGCTGGTATAATATGCTTTCAAGAAACACATATTAAGAAACAACATAAAAAATATTTGGAAGAAGCGAAACTAGGGAAAAAAATCCAGTTGTTAAGTGAATCTGGCTTCCCCATTGAATTGTAAGTCAAGGACTTACCTGTATATATTTGTGTGTATTATGTGTGTGTGATGCGTATGTACAGTACACAGGATAGCTAAAGCTACAGCTATCCACAGATGAGACTAGAATAACAAAGCACCATCTTTTCATTAGCTGTAGAGCAAATGCTTCATTTGTTCTTCCCTTTTTGCTTTCCTGTTCCTGTTGGAAGAAGTATCGGTTTGTTGAGTGGGCCATCTAACTGCTTGGTATAATCTCACCTGCTCTTTTGTTGTCCTTAACCTTCTACTGGTAGGTCCAGTTGCCTGAAAGTTTTGAACGTGCCAAGGTAGATTGTTGTATGGTGGTAAATGCGGCAGGAGCCTGGTCAGGCCAAGTGGCTGAGATGGCTGGCATTGGGGTTCCATCCGAAAACATCCTATCAGAGGTCAAGTTTCCAGTAGAACCCAGGAAAAGGTGAGGTTAAGTTCCATTACCTGTACAGCATGTATTTCTTAGACCCAAAGAGCAAAACCCGATTTATTATATTGTTTGAACTGAGCTGTTGAGGTTTTCTGGCAAATTGGGGTTTCTGGCATTGTGTATTGTGTGAATCCAGCCATCCAGTTAAGGTAGCATGCATTTGGCAAGGCGTGGAGATCCGTATCGCAGTTTCTATTACATTTCTCAGCTGCTACTCAGGATAAGTTTTAATTTCCTCCTCCTTTAGGTAGATAGCTTATCCTCTTTGGCCTGCATTCCCCTAAATATGCTGATGATCGTGCCTAAAATAGATAACCTGCCTACAGCTCATTTGTACAGTACTGGTAATCCCCCTTTAGCAAACATCAAAGTTATGTGGACAGCGCCCACTAGTGTTTAAGAACAAGTTCCAAAAGTGCACATTTTGTAGCACCAGGGCAGTTGTTACCCCTTACGAACAACCACAGAGGCTCTGCCACATTCGTCCTGCACTTTGCAGGTCAAAATGGAGATTTGGAGGAGTGGGCCCGCCCCTCCAACACTCCGTTTGGGCCTGCGTAGTGCCGGGTGAGGCCTGAATAGGCCTAAACAGAGCTGTGGAGGGGCACATATGGCTGAGAGGCTGGAGACAACTTGCTAGATCTTCGCACAGTAAGTGACCCAGCGCAGTAGGTTTGAGTAGGGGGAAAGCAGCTGTGGGAAACATGAGGTATTATATGCACCCTTGTGTGTCTAATCACACTTGGCCAATAAAGAATTCAGTCAGTCAGTCAGTCATTCGTATTTCAGAGGGTCGGGGAGGCCTTGGGTGGTCTTAAACAGGTAGCTTGTTCCATCACTAGTCCCCTCCCCTGGTCTTTCCCTCCCTGAAATACCTCATGTGCACTTCACAAATTGTGCATTCGATTAGCGAATACCTGGGCGAAAGGAGGGAGTGATCACGTTTAAGGTATGAGATATACTCCCACGTATCCCCGGGTTACAAATGGAAAGGGCAGGCTCCATTACATTCATAACTCGAAGACTACCTGTACCCACTGATCTTTTCATCCCTCTCTTTGGCCAAATTTTAATCCCTGGCCTATGAAATGGAAAAGATCTAAGGAGGTATGGCCAGGAAAGTATTCTTTGAGAGAAGAGTGAGCAGAAAGCTGTGACCAGCTAGACTAAAACCATACCAGAATAGACAAATGCAAACGTGTTGGTTCAAGGCAACTTCATATTTTAGCAAACAAGTCAAACGATACTCAGTGTTTTCCTTAATGTGTGAAACTAACGAGGTACGGACTCTTGTATCTTGTGGTTATTACCTCTTTTGCAGCTGCTCGCTTCTATTCTTGCTCTCCTTCCAACTCATCAGTTGGCTCCGCCTCCCCCGCCCCTGTGCTAGTCTGTCTTTTATTTCCTTTGTTTGAAGCCCAGCTGATACGCGCAGATTGCTGCGCCTCAGCTATTTTACTCACCGGGGCTGCAGTAAGAAGGTAAGTTTTAGAGTTGTTTTCAAATGCACCGTGTTGCGCGCAAAGGGTGCACTCACCGAACTGGTTGTTACACTGGTTGAATCCCACCACGGGAAATACTGCAAGAGCGTCTCTCTATCCCTTCGCTCCTAGGTATGTCTATGTCTGGCACTGCCCTGAGGGACCCAGCTTGGAGTGCCCATTCCTCATTGACACCACTGGAGTGTATTTCCGAAGGGAAGGTTTGGGTGGCAACTATCTTGGAGGCTTAAGCCCAACAGAAGTGAGTTTTATCAGGGCTTTGGGGACAGTTTTCTCCCAGGTTTGTAAAGATTCTTTAGGGTTAAAGTGACAAGTGTGTCTGGTCTGGTTCTAATAAGAATCAAGAGTTTTCTAAAGCCCTTCCTCTTCTTAAATTCTCAGATTTCCCCTTTGTGTCCCAATTTTATAATAAATACTGTAGTTTCATGATAATAGCAATTCTAACAGTAGGTATCAAGCGAATGCCAGAAAACCATGCAGGAACTATTGTGTTTCGGCAGGAACTTAAATCTGAGTTCTGAATTTCACCTCATAGTGTAAATACCATTCTTGAGCAACTTGGATTTTGTTTTCAATTTGTAGTGTACTCAAAACTCGTTGAAACTTCATGCTGCTGGTTCAGGCTTCGCTATTGTTTCTTAAGTTCATTTTTATCCTTTTGGGATGACCCATCTTAAAAGGATTGCTTTTTCAAGAGAAATTCAAGATTCAGGTAGTCCTTGACTTACAACCTCTTGTTTAGTGACTTCCAAGTTATGATAGTGCTGAGAAGAAAAAAAAACTTAATGACCATCCCTGTGGTCATGTGAACATATCCACTTGACATAGCAACTGGCATATATACATAACGATTGCAGCATCTTGGAGTCTTTTCCAGCTGGCTTCTGGCGAGCAAAATTAAAAAGGGCAACCAGATTTGCTTAACAAAAAAGGGTTGTAAAATTCGGTGTGGCTTACTTAACATCCACCTTGTTTAGTAACAGACATTCTGTTCACAATTGGGGTGATAAGTCGAAGACTACTGTACAAATCAGATTGAATACTCTTAATCTTTGTGGGTACTTATCTTGCTGGTAGAGTTATGAGGTCTGCGTTTACTTTTCAGGAAGAAGAGCCAGATATTGAAAATTTGGAAGTAGACCATGAATTTTTCCAGGAAAAAATCTGGCCTAACCTTGCCCACCGAGTGCCGTGCTTTGAATCTTTGAAGGTAAGATATTGGTTAAGTAGTGAAAAAAACCCTGAGAAGTTAGCAAACTTATTATTTACCTTTATTGTCACAATACATGTGTACAATGAGACTGGCTTATCTTAAATTTCCTTACAACAGTTAACCCAAGCACACAGTAACAGACAGGATAAAAAGTCCTTTCCTATCTTAGTACATTTTGAGCTGGGCTTAATATTCTACAACCCTTCGTTTAATTGGATGAGTTGACTGTAGAACTGTTTAGCACTGTTGTCAGAACTGTATGCAGCAGAACCCCTGGTTACAACTATAATTCTATAACTTGGTCGCAACCCGATTTGGTCGTGATCTGAAATTAATTGTGGAAATTTGGCACTTACAAAAAAAAATGGTGCGGAAGGGGAAATCGGCCCTGGGGAAAAAAATTGTGGATTTTTTGGTCGGAACCCGATTTGATCATAGTCAAAAGCGTTCGTGAGAGGTTCTACAGTACAAGGTTACTTGGAAATATATATATATATTCTAGATCAAGGGTGCCAACTCAATTTCATTGAGAGCTGCATAAGGGTTATGTGTGACTTCGGGAGGCCGGGTGGGCATGGCCAACTCTATGTCACTCATGTCGGGGGCACTTGTGGCGTCCCGAGTGGTCTGCCAACAAAAACGGGCTCCCGAGCTCAGTTTTCAGCCATGATGGCGTCTTGCAACCCTCTGCCAGCAAAACGGAGCTTTGGAGGGCCGCGTGCCAGGCCTTCACTGTTTCCAGGACGGTCTCTCTGGCCAGATCTGGCCCGTGGGCCTTGCGTTTGACACCCCTGTTCTAGATTATCCAGCACAGCAAATGGCTTATCTGCTGGATATATCAATTTAAAGTCAAGATTCAAATTTTCAATATTTGGAAAAGGATCCTTGTTTGTTATCTTTCTCCTCCATTTATGTCTCCTATTTCAGCTTGTTTTTAGTTGGGAGCAGCTAGTTAGAATTGAATTCCTAACCTAAGTATTCCGTTGACATGACTCGGATTAGCTCAGCCAACCAATTGCTTAAGAAAGCAGCTCTCCATGGTTTTTTTGTGGTGTGTGTGGGCTTTTATATTCTTTGCCTTTCAGATTTGTCTCTCAATCCATTGTACATCATGCTCGGGACTAACAAGAAATTGATCTCTATTTCTGGCAGGTAAAAAGCTCCTGGGCCGGTTACTATGACTACAGTACGTTTGATCAGAATCCTGTGATTGGCAGGCACCCACAAGTGTCAAACCTCTACTTTGCTTCAGGCTTCAGTGGACATGGGTTACAGCATGCCCCAGCAGTGGGACAAGCCGTAGCCGAGCTCATTCTTGACCTTAAATATAAGTCCATCAACCTGGACAGATTCTCCTTCGATAGGCTTATCAAAGAGGAGAAGCTTCTGGAAAGAAATATAGTCTAATGTCACCCAAGTTGGGATTCATTTGAAGAGTTGAGTTGTCATCGTTTTATTCTCTCCCTACTTTTTATCATCCGGCCTAGTCATTACATCCAGCACCAGGAAGTTGCTCCGACTGTGATATGGCACAGCTGCAGTTCATTTGAATGGGTCCGTTCTGCGCAGAATAACTCAGAGTAACCGAAGAGTGATCAAATGCTGCTGCTGCTGTGATCAAAGCTCGCGGAACCTGACGTTGGAGGGTTTTCCCCGGCCAGCTCCACTTCTGCTCTCCTTTCGTCACTCCTCCTGCGCTTTAGAGATTAAGCTTCTCTTTCAGCAGAGGACTTTAGAGAAAGAGGAAGGAGATGACAAAAGATCTGCTGTCCCTTTTGTACCTCTTCCTCCGCTGTTTGGCCTACTAGGACTGGTGTCTGCTTGGATCAGTGTTAGAAGAAAGAGGAAGTTATTCCAGATCATTTGTAGGAATGTGGCTAAAAGGAGACAAAAGGAAACGATTCAACCAGGACGCTTTTTAAACACTTCTCCCTCCTTCAAGTCAAAATTTAGATCAAGAATAAGATGTCTTGGACTGAAATAGGAGTTGAATGAGGATAAAGCTTTACCTGCAGCCATTCATCAGCTAGATTCCTTTAGACCAGGGGTCTCCAACCTTAGCAACTTTAAGACTTGGGGACTTCAATTGCTTTTTTTCATAATAGGAACAAGCCATTTCTAGAGAGGTCTGTCAGTCTAATGCAGGGGTCTTCCAACTTGGCAACTTTAAGACTGGTGGACTTCAACTCCCAGAATTTCTGAGCCAACATGACTGGAGGAGGAATTCTGGCAGTTGAAGTCCACCAGTCTTAAAGCTGTCAAGTCTGAAGACCTCTGGTTTAGGTGGTAATGAAACGTCTGCAAGAAAACAAGCAAAGCTCAGAGGCGCCAAGGACAACACTCCCCCCCATGGCAACCCTGAGCGACAGGGTTGGTTAGTTTCTTTCAAACTGAGGTCGGGAGAGCCGCGTTAAATCATTGAGTTAAGAATCGGAAGCAGGCGACGACCATTATTTTCAACGTCGCGTGTGACCCCGGTTTGCGGGAAAACAGATATTGACTTGGAAGTCCAGGCAAGGGGTAACAGCAGCCGCTCCGGGCGCCATTTCCCAGATACGGCTGACTGACTTCCCTCCCCCACCCTCGGCTTCTCAACTCCCGCCGCCGGGAGACAACTTCCTTTCCGTAAAAAAAACACGTTATTCCCCCGGGGTGCAGCGGCCTCGCAACGCCGGCGTCACGGCCCGCTCTTGCCAACGAATCCCCCGGAGGAGGCTCAGCTTGGATTCGCACCCCGCTTGCAAAAGTCTCCGCCTCCCTTTGCCGCAGGCGGGGCGTCTGCGCGCCGGGCATTTCCAGCCGGGAAACGGACCGAGCGGGAAGAATCGGCCTTTTCGAATTCCGCTCCAATGCCCAACGCTGGTCTAGGCTGCCTGCCTGGCGCTTTCCCGGCAGGGAGACGCCCCCACCCCGTCTCAGAAGCCCTTTCTGGCTTGTTCCCCGCCTCCAAGCGCTGGCCCTCACTCCCAGGCTGCTCGCGCGTCACCAAGTAGGCCGCTTCCGGTTGAGAGGAAGGCTTTTGAAAATGCTGATTGGGGAAAAGCGCAATTTTTACATTTAAAGCCATTGCATTTTTACAGCTTAAATGATGGCGGCATCGGCTACTTCGGGGAGGGGGGGGAGTAATCCATGCATGCCTTTTTAACGTCATGGGGGCAACAGAAGTGTAATTTGAACCGTTTCCCGCTTTCTTTAAACCAGGAGACGCTTTCCTTAGCCCTAACTGTGGAATTATGAGTCGATTCGTGGCTTTAATGTTTTATCGCGATTTATGAGCAAGAAATAGCTGGTTGGAGGTCACCCAACAGGGCGACTAAACTAGTCCACTAGTGAACGGAGTTGTAGGAAGCCAGCCGCTTGGTTAATGATTCTGTCTGCGATGTGAAAGGTTAAACAAGCCAGGTTCTTAGTAGCCTGTTAGGCTGGCTTCTTCCAGCATGTTGAGCCATCATTCCACTGACCGTGAAGGATAAAGGCTGCCATCCTGATGCGCTCCCCCCCCCCTATTTTTTTTGGGGGGGGCGGCGCTGGATTGATGACTTCCAGAATTCCTGGGTTTGGAAGAGAGGCTCCTTTGGCGCCCTCTCAGCCGGCAAATTTGCAGCATCTTGTCTGCGGTGCCTAAGCAAAAGCGGAAGGGAAAATATTAGTGAAAGCAGTTTAGGGGACTAGGCCTGGCTGTTACGATCTTACAATCTTTTGTGGCTCTCCACCAGCTTAAGGAGAATGCAGCATCATGTTCTTGTTCAGCTGCAGGGAGCATGGAAGGTGGGAGGGCCTTACAAAAGCCTATCACCGAGCCACGCCATTAATGCATGAAAAGCGCTATTGCCCTGTTAAGTATTGTAAGGAACGTCAGCCGGCGAATTGAGAGAGTAGAGAGAGGGAGGGAGAGACCCCTCGATCCATCCCGGCTCTGCATAGTTTCCTATGTCTTTCCCACGCGTTTCCATCGATCAATAAATAGCAAGGGGCGATCCCGACACTGTCTCCGCCTTCTTTTGGAGCGCGGTGGCTGCAGCAACATCGGTTTGCAAGACTTCGGCGGAGGATCGGGAGCGAGCAAAATGTCTTCTGGTGTCGGTCCCCCCAAGAGCGGCTCCCCACTGAGGAAGCGGGCCAGTCTTCAGGCTCCCAGCCCAGGAGGTGAGCATCTGTGGATTGCTTCTCCAGCTTCCCGCTGGCTTCTACAGTATTATGTGCTGGAGAAAGTGAAGATTCATTCGTCACCAAATTAATTGTGGTTGCTTCTTTCCTGTATTCATGTTCTCTTTAAGGGGGTGGGCTGTGGGGTGAATAAATTGGCAATCAGAATTCTTTTTATTCATATCCCTGCGGAATTTTTTTTAATGATGTCTTTATTCAAACAGGAAAGATGGTTGTTTCCTTGCTGGATTCTTAACAGCGCTTCTCAATTTTTAAAATTCAGGAATAAGGTTTCCTGGGTTCATTCTGGTACCCCTGGTAACTTTGTGTGGGACAGCAGCCTGGGAAGAATGAAAAGGAAGGGATTGCTTGTTTGCAGCTGGAGGTGTAGATAATGAGGTGTGTTCTGTCCTCCCTTTAATACACACACACACACCACCCATTCTCTTTGTGCATACCGGCAGCTTTGATATACCTGGAGTGCACCAAATCTTTTGGGATTTCCTACATATCCTTAAGCTGGCTGGAGTTTCTGGGAATTTGCTGTAATGGGTGTAGTGGAGAGATGCAAAAAGGGCCATTAAATTTGGGAGAGAGACCTGGCAATTTTGCACAGTCCTCATCCCAATGGCAGCTGTTTGTGTAATACAGACTACAAAGCATTACTATGAACCTTCCGTAAAACACATTGGGATAAAGCTTCCGTGTTGTACTTTTCATTTATGCTACTCAGGCCAATTGCACAAAAATTGTAGGAGGTGCCAAAAAACATTTGATGCCATAATTGCTTCATACACTCTTGTCACAGGTGACTTGCTTCCTGGGGAAGCTTTTCATTAGATGTGCTGGTTGAAGGAAGGATGCTCCCAATTGTTCATTTAATAACATGGGCAGAAATCTGTTCGGTAGCTTTTTCTAGTTGATTTTAAGATCCAGAGCGTTAGTTAAATTAGACCTGTCCAAAGTAAATGGTGAGAGCATGTTTTAAATTATAGGTTAAGCTCACTGAGATAATATGAAATTGCAGGTGCTGGTGTATGTATTGTCATAGCCAACTTGTATAAAGTAACTGCATTCTAATGTCACAATGATCTATAAGATTGGCTCTACAGTGACTGTAAGGTGCCCATGTTTTCTTCTTCCCAGGTTGTGTAGCTAAGAAGGCACATTTCGCAATTTGTTTTAAGCTTACTGGACACTGGAGGATCTGCAGGGTGCCTCTTACTGCAGTGTTTCTTAAAATCTAGGCAATCATGGATCTCTAAAAAATGTTCAGAAAATACAGGAGCCAGGCAATTAGATAAAAAAATATGTTTTTGTCATTAATAGCATGGAAGTTTACATTAAATCCAAGCAGTTAAGAGTCAGGGGATCTTTCATTCAAGGAAATTTTTTTCCCATTACTGTATTGTATCTTCTGTTGCATTTTTCTTCTTCAGTTTTTATGTGAGAACATAGTTCCACTTATCACATTACATATAGATTCATAGTCAGTAACTCTACTTGAGACTTGTTTATTTTTGCCAGTGTTCTGAATGTTATTACTCACTTTGCTACCAGCATTATTGCTTCAATGAAACAGGTTTTGGCTATTCATCCATTTTTATGAAGCAACTGACTGCCACTGAATGCAGAAGATGGGAAGGAGTAAGTACGTGACCAGTCGACTAAGTCACTGTGGCAAGATTGGTAGAGTACATGGTGGGCCCTCAAGGGCTACTAATGATCCACAAATCACTTTTTTTCAGAATTGCTGTTCTAATAATACCAACCATAAACAGCTCCATGGCCTAGAAATACCACTGAGTAAAAGCAACATAGTAAACATTTTTTTAAAGTGAATAGCTATTTCCTAGCTAGGAGAAGGAAAAAATATTCCACAACTATTAAAAAACACTGGCTTAGCCAGTAAAGGGGGAATGAGTGAGAAAGAAACTCAAAATGTCCTTGCCTGGATTCTTTTTTCTATATGAGTTGTGGGGGCAGGGCAGAGAGGGAAAATATCAACAGGCTTTCAAGATTCTGTTATACCTTTTAACATTAAAATAAATTTCTAGTAACTATTCATTTCTTGAACTGGTCTATCTTTTTTTTTTAATATAAATTTTATTTGGGTTTTCACAAAAACAATACAAATAAAAAATCTTTTTTTGAGAATAGCATGATCCCAGGTTATCACTTATTCATACAGACACAAACTCAATTTCATATTCATCTTTTGTTCTATTCCATATCTTATTACTACTTTAACATTTTCTCCATAATTTTTCCCCTTCCTCGGTTTTCTCAACTTTATTTTTAATTATCTCATATCTAAATTCAATTATATATCTTTTTTCTAAGTTTCAATGTCTTTCCAATCATTATATTTATACTTTTATCTGTCCTGTTTCAATTTCATATTATCTTTTCTCATTAAACAAATTTTCCCCTGTAGTTACTAATTGGAGTATGACA
>JANHFN010000002.1:765923-780398 GCA_032468175.1 Toxicocalamus goodenoughensis
CATATCATCCATCCATCCATCCATCTATCTATCTATCATCTATATTTAATTTATCATTATCTATCTCCATCCATCCATCCATCCATCCATCCAATCTCTAAAAAAGCGAAATACCATTCACGCATCAGCACAAAATCTCCAGAACCGTAAAGCCTACAAACTTCAAATTTGGCACCTTGGCTTCTAGGTGCTCACTAAGAAAGGATTTTTCGAAATGACCATCAGAACATTAGTATTGCGTATATTACTAGTAACATGCTCTGATGCTAAGGAATTCTACTCCCCGCTCCCCACCTGAAAAGAAATCTGTTCCAAATGCAAAACACAAGCAAAGGAGAAGAGTTTCAGTTTTAATTTCACAGCAGCAACCAGCTTTACTACACAACAGTTGAGCTAAGCCACGCCCAGGCTCCTTGCTGTCTCCTTGCTCACACAGCAAATACTGTTTCAAGTTTCCAAACAACCCTCAACTCTCACACACTGACAGGATACTTGCCAGATGAATACCGATGGATGTTGGTAGGCGGAGGCAGAATTTCCCCCCCTTATTTTCCTCCCTAAAAACAATAATAAATATATATTGTATCTTTTCTTTTATGTATTCTGAGAGCATTTGCACCAAGACAAATTCCTTGTCTTGGCCAATAAAAGAATTATAATTCTTCTAATTCTAATTCTATTACATGCACAATTCAGAAATATGCAGCTTAAAAGAGGCACAAAGGAGACTGATTCCTGCAGCTTGGCTCTATGTTTCAGCTGCAGTTGAGCTTTTTGGGTTTTTTTTTGACATTCTGAGTCTACATTCATGAGTCTTAAACATGGCAACTTTAAGAAACTTCAGCTTCCAGAATGCCCCATTCTGGCTAAGGAATTCTGGGTGTTAAAGTCCACAAGCCTTATAATTGCTACAGTTGGGGAAAACTGCCAATGAGTAAAGATGGAAGAGATCGAGAGGTGCCAGGCAAAGATGGGAAAGAATTTGGGTTACTTATAGTAAAAGCTCCTTCAAGCTCCTCTTCTGGTAATGGATGGACATGGTCTTTCCATTTCCATGGCAACAATACAGAAATGCATTATCCTTACATTCTTCTGTTGTTTTTCTAAGCGTTCCAATCTAGTTTATAATCAAGTGGGATTTTTTGTGGTCTTCCATGCAAGCACTAGCCAGATCTGACCCTGTTGAGCTTTTTCAAGATTAGCCAAGGTCCCCTAGAGGCTGCCATTTGTTGTAACATATGGAAAAAAAAGAAAATTATTTACCTATGTTTTCTTCCTTTGCCCCCTCCCCCTTTCCAGCCTTTGTGCTATTCAGATTCCAAGTACAAAGCAGAAAAAGGTTTCGACAAAATGTATTCTAGAATATCCAGGCTATGTATTGGGAAGAACCCAGTGATAACAACCTGGGAATAAATTCTGTACTGATTCTAATGTTATTTTCAATCCCTAGGAGAATACATGGTCTTATATCACACAGTAACCCACTTAACCATTATTTGTTGAATAAACCTCAAGAAACTATAGTGAATTGTGTGCTGAGCCAAAAACAAATAAAATACAATGGGTTTTAGCAATGGAGATGTCCTAGATGAGACCTAGTCTACAGGTTTGACAGTGAGAAATAAACAGGGAATACAGCGGTCATATAGCTGAATGAAATTGTGTAGCCGAGTGCCCATATTACTATTATTTCACCTAACAAAAGTATTTCCTACGTATCTCCAGATTTAGATTATTTTTCTTATTAGCATATCTATTGCTTTTGGCCAGGAGATCAGTTTTTCATGTTTAGTGTTTAAAGAGAAATTGAATTGCAAACTAGCAGTTAACTTGAATGCTGTAAATAAGACGGATGGACTTGTCACTCAGGGCCTATAAGAACTGGAAAATTGCAAGTACTCGTTTAATTCGCCTTTTACAACTATATTGTGTTTCAAAGGCAGATTCTCCGGAGTGCAAGGGATACAGCTGGATTAATACTTTTATTGTCCTCTGTAAATCCACCCCGAGATAACCAAGGCGTGCAGTTAAGTGTCAGGAAATTGCTCACATCTCTATCATTTTAAAGAACAGTCTAAATTCTAGAGGAGTGATTTTTTTTGAAAGGAAGGTGGATTAGATTCAAGGTCAAATTCAAAGTGTGGGTGAGTAAAGCTATTAAAGAGAGAAAGGGTAGATAAACTACAGTTACAAAGCACCACCAAAAGCAGGTAATATGCTTCCTGGTGGAACAGCCAAGGTCAGATTTAGTACGGTAGATACAGATGAATTGTTCTACCATCGCTCATCCCAATTCAATGTATCACAAGGTTAATCATGGCATACATTTTTCCTATACTAATCATCTTACCAGGCAGCTGGCTATGATAAAGTACAGTAAATTCTTATCAGTGCCTTGTGCAGATCCAAATCCTCCTCCTGTATCTTATTATCCTGAGTTTCTTCTCCCCTTAATATTTAAATGTTCTGTCAATCTTGGTAGCTCCCTGATACTTGTAAACTGGTATGTTTGGTAAATGTTTCATTTACATACTTCATTATTTGTACATTTGCCAATTTACATCTAAACAGGCCAGTGTGTTCACATTCAAAGTTTCAGGGTTTAGAGCTTGACTGTAGCAACGTATCAAAATAAAAATGCTTTACATCATTCCTGGTTTTCCCATTTTTTAAACTTGTGTCTTAAGGATCGAATATTCATGATCGTGGTTGATAGTGGTTCAAAAGGTAAGAGATGCTGGAATGAATGATAACCAGACCTCTCGTTATCCTTGTGATCATTTCTTCATACTTGTACTGTACAAGAACACACACACACACACATACATATTTGCAGCCAACTATTCAGTGTTCTAATCAGAACTGGCTGCTGCAATCTATATAAAAAAATGGTCTTTGACTTTTTGCATCTTGCTTGTGTGCTTCCAAGCACATCTGTTGGTGGTTGCTGACTTTGGTGTAGCAGCGAACTATTTGTGTTATTTCTTTAGGTGAATAATGCTTCTGGGGATAAGACAGATGCTGTTGTGATCCTTGAGAAGATTCCCTTCCAGGAAGAGAACATCACTGAACTCTTAAAGAAGCACACTGGGCTTCAGCTCCAGATGTCCAATGACATCTATAGCACTTACCACCTCTTCCTTCCTCCAGAATTAAATGGTGAGTGGCCATCCAAGGAAGTTTGATTGATATCCGTGGGAAGCTGTCCCATAAACCATATGTGACCCACCAGCCCCTTTTGGTGTCTTTCATAACCTTTCTGTAATGGTTGTGTAAATGCTGTTACGATGCTCCATCATAACTTTGAATGGTCCTTAAGTGAGCGTCATAAATTGACTGCAATTGGGCCTGCAAAGTATGTTAAGCAATAAAGCGTGCCAAAGAAATATCATAAATTGTGTTCGTTACTTCTACATTTGCCATCCATTTCTCACTGTGGCTATAATCCTAAACAATACACATTATAGTTTCAGCAAGTAATGGTCTCTCAGTGAAGTCCACCCATCACGTTTTGTGGTTCTCCAAAGGGTTGGATTGTACATCCTGCCACTCGCACTGTGACGGAGGTTGAGTAAGTTTCCTTAGGTAGCATCCTTAAGTGTCTGGGTCCTGCACCTTAAGACTTCATTGGGAATCATGACTTTTATTTGTATCCCAAGATTTGTATCATGGGAGACAGGGGAAACAGCCAGAGTGAGGGAAACAGGCAGATAAGCAGTCGCTGAGCCTAAAGCAGGTATGTGAACCTGGCAAGCGTCATAAAAAGGCTCTTCTCTAGGTTCTTGTACTATAAAGTCAATAAGGATTTTCAGACTTGCATGATTCAGATTCAAATCCAGGGTCAAGGGATGCTTTCCACTCAACTATGGTAGGAATTATATTCTTTATCGAATCATATCTCCTTTTTATCTCAGTACATTCTGCTCTGGTGTCTTCCAGCATATCTCAAATTACTCTGTCCTGCTAGAGTTTGCCATGCCTGCAACAGAGTTCATCCCCAAGATACCAATTAGCACTTCTCACCCTATCAAATATTTCTTTTTATTCCAGTACAGAAAATGCATGGTGAAAATTTGTGTCGTGGATTGGGGGGCCTTCTAGGTTTTCAGGGTTTTTTTCCTCCAGGGTGGCATCATTCAAACAGGCAACCTTGCTTTGTCTTACCTATGTCTTTTCGATAGTTTAGCGTTTAAAAGAGTAGGGAAGCTTTGTATTTCATGGTAATTGTCTTTGAGTGAAAGTTTCTGTCCTTGTGGCCAATGAACCCTAAAATACCCTGGCAGGAACATAAGACAGACACACATTTTCTGTGACGTTTTTAAATCATCAGAAGAAAGAGGGGGGAGGTTGGACTAGATGACCTACAAGATCCCTTCCAACTCTGTTAATCTGTAAGGTGTGGCACTTACCAACTGAGTTTGCTCTCCCCAGGGGCTCACAGTGTACTGTAGGAGAACATTTGCACTAGCTCTTGTGATCTTGCTTTTTCTTGGACTGCAAGGAAGATGTGATTTCCACAAGGTGGCTCTCTTGGATAACAAGCTTTGAAAAGTAACTGGATCATCTGAATGGCAAGCCAGTGCTATGTAATTCCCCTTGCCATGTGCTTTACTCTAAATCCTGAGTATCAGTCTGATACGGATTCTAAGGGGCAATCCCTATTTGTTCAGAAATCATTAATGTAAAACAATATCTACAGAACCAGCAGATGGAGATAAAAATCTCAAGTACAAATTTACTCAGCTGCTTGGTTCAGATGTGCTAGGGCGAACTAAATATAGGTAGTCCTCAATGTCATGACCATAAGGGAATCAATCGGTCATAGGGTTGTAAAACGGGCTTGATCATGTAACAGGCCTGGTGTCATGACCTGTTTTGCAGTGATCGTTAAGCGAATGTGGCAGTCGTAAAGCAGGCGTCCAGTTGTTAAGCGAACACCAGGCTGGTTAAGCAGATCAGTGATTCGCCGTGGGAGCAAATTTACTGAACACCGGAAGTAACTGCTGTTGGGTATTTTTGTTTTGGCAAAACTTCTATAAGGAAGTCACATGACCAAGGGGACACTGCATACAACCAAAAATGTGGCCTGGTTGCCCAGTGCCTGAAGTTCAGTCAAGGGACTGCAGGGCACCTGACTGTTGGAACTACAAACCCAAGTTTTTAAGTAAGGCCTGATAAGCCCATTATAATTTTGAATGGTCACTGAATGAGTGCCCATGGATTGCAGTTGGGCCTACAAAGTATGTAAAGTGATAAAGCACACCAAAGAAACATAAGTTTGTTACTTATAACATGTGCCATTGGTTGGCCATTGTGGCTGCAATCCTAAACAATGCATATTATAGCTTCAGCAAATACTAGTGAAATCCATGGATCTTGTTTTGTGCTTCTTCAAAGGGTTGGATTATATATCTCAGCCTTCTGCCTCTGGCAGTATGAGGAAGCCAAGTAAGTTTCCTTAGATAGCATGCTTAAATGTCGGTCCTGCACCTGAAGACTTCATTGGAATTATGACATTTTACTTAGTTATTTGTACCCTGCCCTTTAAAAATTATTTTTTATAAATAACGAGTAGAATGGATGGTCATGACGACACGTTCTTGAAGGTGTGTTGTGTGGGAATTGAGGAAGGTGGAGGTAAGCATTTTAGTAGGGGGATGTGGCTATGCAGGTAGTCCTAGATTTACAGCAGTTCATTTAGTAACCATTCAAAGTTATGACGACATCGGTGACTTCTGACTATTTTGCACACTTATGACCATTTTAGTATCCCCATAGTCCCGCGATCAAAGGTCGGGTGCTTGGCAACTGACTCATATTTATGTCGGTTCCAGTGTTCTGGGCTCATGCGATCATCTTTTCCAACCTGACATACAGTCAGTGGGGAAGCCAAATTCTCTTAACAACTGTGTTCACTAACTTAACAACTGCAGCGATTCACTTAATAACTGTGGCGAGAAAGGTTGTTACATGGGACAAAATTCACTTAACAAACGTTTCGCTTAGCAATAGTAATTTTGGGCTCAGTTGTGGTCTTAAGCAGAGGACTGCCTGTACGGAATCTGTAGATGGATGTGAAGAGAGTGAGGGATTCAGATCTTGTGTAGATTTCCTATACTCAGTCTTAAACACACACACACACACACACAAATACACATGCACATGCTCCCAAACCTTGAACAATTCCAGAGTTACTTCCATAATGCAGAATAATGCAAAAGTCCTTGTATTTGAACATGAGACACAATAACATCGGAATGTTTTCTTTTGTGAATTTCCCCTTGGATTAAGAGAAGACAACATGCTTTGTAGGACTAATACTGGTCTTAGAATAAAAGGGCCTTCTGTTTGTATTCAGTGAAAGTTCTTTGAGTAGCAGAGGGCTTTGATGACTCTTTCTTGTTACTCTCTACAGACTGATAAATGGTTTATTGGGTGATGGTGTAAAGAAATAAATAACTGCTTATACATGTTTTGGCGTTTCAAGTAGACTTGAGTTACGGCCTCTTAATGCAAGAACCATATGTCGCTGGTGGCCCTTTGCATATCTACAGCTGCAGATTTGATTTCTGCATTCAGTTAAAAGGCTTTGTGCACCGCTGAGCTTTATTAGATGTGTGGTGGGGTGGGATTATCTCAGAGAAGTCCTCCTGCCAGTTGGAAAAAGATCAGATGACGCCTTATTGTATTTTCCTTGAAATATTACCGTGTTTCTCTGGAAATAAGATCTAGCCTGATTTTTAAGCATGCATGTAATATAAGCCCTACCCACAAAAAAATTAGCCCCAGTGAAGGGGGTGGTTGTGGCCAGCACAGGAGCCAGCACATGTGGGCTGATGGGAGTCCAGCAGTTACCGCGGCCCCTGCAGCACAGGTGAGTTGATTTCCTGTCCAGGCTGCAGGAAAGCTAAGAGTCAGTGGGCTGGAGTAAGGGGGCAGCCACAGGAGGCTCGCCTTCATATCTCTTGGCTTGCCTGTGGCCCACATGGTGCATCTGCATTGCCTGCCTCCCACCGCCCATGCATGTCTCTGTCTCTGCTGCTTGGACATGGAATCAACTCACTTGTACCGCGTGGACTGCACAGCCCCAGAGTGTGCCAAGCAAGGAACTGGCGGGCTGCAGGTGCTGGCAGATACCCTTGGTCCCTGTGCACTTGCTGCTTGTCCACACACTGGGGGAGTGAGGTGTCCAGCCAGGCTGATCACCCTGAAATTGTGCTTCCCCAAAAATAAGACCCAGTGTTTATTTTGGAGCCAGAAAAAAAATATATAAGACTGGGTCTTATTTTGGGGGAAACACGGTCTATTCTGAAATGCCCTAAAACAGAGGAGCAAAAGTCAGCAGGCTGACCAGCCTTGACATTTTCATACCTCTTGGCTGCACGGTCTTTGATCCCACTAAAGTTAATCAAGAAATTAGCTTCATCAGAATCATAAGGAGAAATAAATCGATCCTTTGCTTTTTGGTATGCTTTCCATTCAGCCGAACAGTTCAAAGAAGAACGTCAAATATTGGTGCCCAGTGTTTATTTTTAGACCATGAAACTAAAGATGTGATAAACTTGTTGGTATAAACGGGGGAAAAAAAAAAGAAATGACTGCTCCAACAATGAAGCGTAAAAGCACACACCCTTGGGCAGGATTTTCCAAATGTTCGTTGGTCATGTAATCTATGAGTAGTCCTTGACTTAAAAGGATTTGTTAACCGTTCAAAACTACACTGGCACTGAAAAATCGGTCCTCGTACTTACGACCATCGAGGCATTCTCCACGGTCACGTGATCCCAATCTGGGCACTTAAGCAACTGGCATTATTCACAACAGTTGCGGTGTCTCTGTGTCATGTGATTGCCACTTGCATCCTTCCCAATTTCGGTCGTAAGTCGAGGAGTCCCCATATCATTCTCCAAAAACTGGAACTGATCAAGTAAAAAAGTTTTTAAGAAACAGAGGAAAGGTTGACATCCTCATTCTACAAGGAGGGTGTTGGTGACTGCATTCACACCTCACACTAAGCCCCTGAATCGGGAGTGAACAATGTTAAAAAAAACAACAGTTAATCTTCTTGCTTTAAGTATGTTGAAAAGGAAAATAAAAGTCTCTATTCAGGCTGCCAAACCCCTGAGATATTTGAAGCTTCACACTAATTTCCTTTTGACAGCATTTAAGAGCTGCAAGTTCTGATATCCCTCCCCACGTGCTTCTCCATTTTACCTCTGCTTTGCCAGCATCCCTCAGAGGCATGTCTGAAACACTTACTTACTTTATTGTCTAGTTAATGTTCCTTTCAAGGTTTGTCTCCTCTGAGCTTATATAAGCTAACGTGTATAACTCAGCCATTATAAGGCTATTAAGCATTAATTTTTAATAGCTTGCATGTGTCTGTGTGCGTCTGTCTGTGTGTGTCTCGCAGATGTTTTTTATTTCACTTACCTGTGATGCAGGCTTGTGGGTATTGCTTCTGCTCTGAAGCAAATCGATCGTTTTCTGTATCAAAACCGAAATGTGTTTTTTTTTCCCCTTTCTTTTCCTCCCAAATTAAAGCAAAATTGGTCTTTTAGAGGGTGGGGTGGCTCGGGGGAGGACTGGGATTTGTGTCTTTCCGTTATTTTTCAGGGCTTTAAAAGGAGCTTAGACTTGTTCCTTAAAGCTCATCCATAACGTACAGGTATTATTAGTATATGACATACTAATCATTGTGAAAGCCCTTCCCGCAGCCCTCATTCCCCTGCTTCATAAATAATAATAGCTAACCATGGGGAGAATGCACAAACGCTGGTGTGGTTTCCTAAGATGCACCTACTTAGCATTTTATGCGATTAATCAGAATAGAGCTGGAAGGGGCCTTGGAGATCTTCTAGACTAGCCCCTTGCTCAGGAAGGAGACTCCAGTGGTGGTGTAACTTCGGACAGTCACTGAATGATTTCTTGAAAAAACGAGAGCTATCAGCATTTAAAGAGGAGCATCCTGTTCATTCCTATGTTGTCCACTTATTTCAACATGTGGTCCAAGGAGACAAGTATGAATTGGCCCAATGGGTGTTCCCCTTTTTTGGCACACCTCTTTTGCTCATGTAGAAGATGGTCCAAGTGGGAGTTGCAGAGTGTGCAATTCCCAATCCTGGTCAGGGTTTTTAAATCTTAAGAGCCAAATGGATTAAACTCTGTGGGAAAATTTGTTAAAAGCGACTTGGCAGAGGAGCAGGGATCCCCTCGGTGGGTTTTAATGATTTTGTGAACCCAGTTTGTGTGATCCCAGTATGGCAGAGGCAAGGAAACGCTCCTTAAATTAGTAAATACTATTCATTTATAGTATTTGCTTCTGAGAATATCACTGTGGAAGCTGCAACTTGGCTCACCTTTTAATATGTTTTGAATGGTTCTTATTTTGCCTAGTCACACAATGTTTTACAGGTTGTCCTTGTCTTAACAACAACTCATTCAGTGACCATTTGAAGTTACAGCGGCACTGAAAAAAGTGACTTATGACTGGTTTTCACACTTATGACTGATTTCACACTGTGGCTGATTTCCCATGGTCATGTGATCAAACCTCAGGCGCTTGGCAACTGGCATGTACCTATGACGGTTGCAGTGTGATCACCATTTATGAGCTTCCCAGCTGATCTCAGCGGGGGGGGAGGAAGCCAAATTTGCTTAACCACATGATTCACTTAACAGTTGCAGTGATTCACTGAACAACTTTGACAAAAAGCTTGTAAAAAAAGGAGGGCAACTCACTTCAACGACTGTCTTGCTTTAGCAATGGGATTATGTAAGGTTACCATGCTGTGATAGTCCAAGGAAGAGGAACTGGTGATCTGTTCGCATAGGCAGATATGGATCATTCTTGTTTAGTGCTCTTCAAGGTGGCTGTCCTTGTTGTGACATTCCAATTTGTCCAAATACTTGATCGTACAAAGGCCTTTGGAATAGGTGAGGTTGCTCTCCAAACAGAGCAGATCTGTTGTTGTTGTTGTTGTATTACTGGCCTTAGCAATGAGATAAGGACCAGACAGACAGCCACCCACAGAAATGCTCAGCTCTGATCTGCAAGCTGTACCTTGTGAATTAGTAGTGGGCGAGTACCTGCCATTGACCTTGGTACTGATTCCAGAGCTTTGCTTTGCCCAGCTGTGTGATCTAAAAAAGTCTGTCTGTCTTTCTTTCTTTCTTTCTTTCTTTCTTTCTTTCTTTCTTTCTTTCTTTCTTTCTTTCTTTCTTTCTTTTCCCTCCGTCCCTCCATCCCTCCATCTTTTAGGGCAAGATTAATCTTACCTTATCTAATCAATGTGCTGCTAATTTTCCTTCAACATTTCATTCCTTATCACCACTGTCTTAAGCAGGGGTCCACTTTAAGACTTGTGGACTTCAACTTTTAGAATTCCTCAGTCAGCCATGGCCTTCAGAGTCAACAAGACTGAGTGCTGACCCTCCCAAAAGAATTGATTTGACAGAGATAAAATCAGCTTGGAGAGCAACCTTGGTCTTCCATGGCTAGGAACTAGTACCACGGACAGCAACATTTCCACTGAAGCCATTGACATTCAACCACTCTCTTAGTACTGTATCTAGTCAGTTAAATGGCCAATGCCTCCATTGCTTCTTCCAGGCAGCTGGGTTTTAAATTCAGTTTGCAGGGATCAGAAGTCTTCACCTACCAACCTCAACTAGGGCTGCCAGAACTTGCTTAATGATTGTTTCATTTAGCAACAGAAAACCCAATCGGGGTCATAAGCCAAGGACTACCTGCACAGCATTTTATAGAACAGCTCCCTTAAGGAAAAACCAAAGCAAAACTTCAGTGCTTATTTTCTTTTCTTCTCTCCCAACTGCTACACTAGGAAGAATTCTTGGGGGAAAATATCTGGCACTGGTTGAGAAGTATGATAAATTCACTTCATATATTATTTATGCATGCAAAATACCCTCCAAACAAAATGATGTGCCATTTAATTTAGTTCTTCACATTCACTTGATAAGTGTTATAACTCATGGTGATGTAAACGACTGATAATTCTTGCCTGTTTGAAAAAAAGATATCGTATTTGTGCCTTCAAAATAACAGTATTATGGAGAATTAGAATGCAAAGATGCTTTTGGGAGAGAAAGAGAATGAAGGGGAGAGAGCAGAAGAAATGAGATTCCAGAAGACATTATTTCAAAGCTTATTTTGAACCCCTTCAGGCAAATCTGGAAAAGTGACTATGGCAACTACCTTTGCCTCCAAGGCTCTTGAAGTTGGTGCTGAAACAGACACACAGTGATAAGAGGGTGCTGGGTTTCCTGTAACATATCATAAAGAACTGCTGTTTCAATGGATCCAGCTGGACAGTTCTAAGTCCTGCAGGCTGTATTTTGTCAAGAATTGGAGACAAGATTGTGGAGGCTGTATAATCCCATTGAAAGAATTTCTGAGTCTAGGATTCACACCCTGAAAGTCACTGCAGGGATCCATATGTAAGCATTCCCAATGCATGGTTGTTCCACCCCTTCCTATTCTGCTTCGGGTTTTAAATATATACTCACACATGTGCCATTGCCATGGAAGTTAGAGTTTGCTCAAGGTTGAGAAGGTAACAACAGACAAGATACATAAACCCAAACAGAAGTTTTGAAAGAAGTTTGCCTGAATGTTTTTGTGCTGATAGCAGCATGCAGAATAGTCAAAATCCAGTCCAAGATTCTGAGAGCCAGGTCAGGTTTGTCAGGCAGTCCAGTGATCACAAGTACACTTGGTGAAATGCACATAAATTTCAGGCAAGAGCTGGAAGTCAGATAGTTGGTTCTGATAAGGGATCATGGGTCAGGGCATTTGCTGAAATGTCAAAATCCTCTGACAGTTATGCATTGAACTGAAATCAACCTTAAAAGCAACATCCCATGGCTTGATGTCCTGGTTTGTAGAAAAAAGCTTATGTTTTTCTTCTATGCACCAACAGGTCAGATGGAACCAGATCCCTTCTTTGTCTTCTGTAACAGTAATTATAAGTGATTACTTTGATTTCATTTTCTCCAGTTCTACATGGTCTGTTTCACAAAACTACTTTTAAATTTGCTATTTAGAACCAAACACTGGCTTTAAAGTGGAGAAAATGTCATTTGTATATTTTTCCAAGCGCAATGTTCATTTCTGGGTCATTTTTAATAAATATGATTAAATGTAAGTCCCAGCATCATTGTTGTTTCACACTTTAATTCCATGCTGTTGGTGCAAGTACATTTGGATGTGTATCCTGTTTCTGAAAATGATTTACAGTATTATCAATATGCTGAAAAATGTTTTGCTTTTTAAAAAACACAGAGAAAATCATCTTTTGTAAATTGGGGAGACGTGCAGTTTAGATGTTGCTGGAATCATGGCATTAAATACAAGCTTTGTTCAGATATAATATGATTGAGGTTATATAAGGACAGCCACATACACTCAGTCTGAGAGAAACTAATTTCTAAAGAGTGGGGGGGGAAAGGAGAGTTCTACTGGTGGGGAGAACCAGGAAAAGGATGAGTGAAATTTTCAGCTTTTTCTTGTCTGTAAGCTATTTATCCATGGTACTGAAAGCTAACACGTCTGTAGAAAATGACAACTGGTCTTACAAAACACACATAACAAGATATAAATATATTTTAAAATTTGGCAGTAGCTAAACAGTTTAACAAATAAAATATTTGATAAATATTACATAAAGCAATTAAAATCCCAGTTTATTGATGTGTTACTAAAGACCTTATTTTTATAGATATAATTAAAAATCTGGCTGTTGCCCCTATAATTTTCTACAAAGTATCTTGTCTTGGCTTTTGTACTTTATTATATGCAGATGATGCTGTTCTTGCATGCACTAGACAGGGTTTGAAATGCCTTCTTGAGGCACTAGCTAAGTATTGCCAAGAAAATCAATTACAAATCAACTAATGATCAAAATTTAAAATTTGGATTTTTGGAAAAAAATATTAGGAGTACAGCTGGAAAATTCAAAATCATGTGATAATACAAGTAAAGAATTTTAGTTATTTGGACATTTTATTTAATCATGGTCTATCTTGACAACATCTTTGCGAGGCAATACTCCTGAAAGCACAATTCCTATGATGGCTTGCCTCAACAAATAAACAAAGGAGGGAGATGTGTTCCAGATGAATATTTGATTATAACAATAGAAGAGTCTAAATTGTTGATCTTCTAACATCAATGACAATTGCATAGAACGTGGATACCCCAAAAGATGCTTCACATTGCATTCCCACTCATGCTAATAATACTATTATTAAATTTGCTGATGATGCAACAGTGGTGGGACACATCTCTGGAGGTGTGTGAGCCTGCCTATCGAGATGAGGTGGATTGGTTGTTTTTGTGGTGTGGAGACAATAACTTGGTTCTCAACACCAATAAGACTAAGGAGCTTATAGTGGACTATATAAGGAACAGATCAGACATCAATTCCTTGCTTATCAGTGGAGACCGAGTGGAGCAAGTGGCCAGTTTTAAGTTTCTGGGTGTTACCATAAAAGAGGACATGGCCTGGGGTGCTCACATTGCAGCCCTGGTCAAAAGGGTCCAGCAGAAATTATACTACCTGAGACTTCTCAGAAAACAATGACTGAATGAAAAACTGTTGGTGACCTTCTATCACTGCACCATAGACAATATCTTAACTTACTGCACCTCTGTATGGTTTGCCAATTGCACAGTGGCATATAGGACAGCACTCCAGAGCAGGGGTCGCCAACCTTTTGGACCTAAGGGACCACCGAACTCATAATTTTAAAATGCTGGGACCACTAACTGGTACTGTGGGCATGGCCTAATTTGTGGGTGTGGCTTGGTGGTCGTGTGACTGCTGGGCATGGCTTGTATGTAAATATTATAAATATTTAATTTAACAGCTTTCTTAAATATTTGTTTTTAAACTGTTTTTAAACTTTGTATTTCTGTATGTTTTAACCGCTGTTCACCGCCCCGAGTCCTTTGGGAGAGGGGCGGTATATAAATTTAATTTAATAAAATAAATAATGATTAAATAAGTTGTGTGTGTATATGTTCTCATTTTTTTTCTCTTCCTTGCTCGCTTGCATAGGATGTCTGTCATGGCATCCTCTGTTGTGAGAATGAATGAGAGTTGCTGTGTGGAAGGCACAAGATGTGAAGCCTTGGTACCTATTATAGGTCTTAAAACACGAGTGTGGCAATAGGAATACATTTACAATTTATCTTGGGTCCATGATTTCCTATCATTGAAGTTTCTCTTCAGAAACAGAAGCTCATACTCAGCTTGCATATGTCAACTGATACTAGAATTTTATTAAATATTGACTTGGTATTTAAGCCGCTAAGATAATGGACAATAAACCAGTATATACAGTGTTTTTCAATTTTGCTTCCCAAGCATCCCTCTTCTTTCCTTTTTCTTTCTTTCTTTCTTTCTTTCTTTCTTTCTTTCTTTCTTTCTTTCTTTCTTTCTTTCTTTCTTT
>JANHFN010000002.1:780498-798410 GCA_032468175.1 Toxicocalamus goodenoughensis
GTGGGGAGGGAATGGAGATTTTGCAGTAACCTTCCCCTGCCTTGCCCACCAAGCCACGCCACACCCACCACGCCACATCCACAGAACCGGTAGTAAAAAAATTTGAATCCCACCACTGCGGCATATACACAATGTCCTGACTCTGGTTGAATTTTCACATCTTAGTGTAATCTGTGAACCTATACCATTCTTTAATTCATCATCTTGTTCAAACCCAAAATGTAGGCTAATTCAGCAGTCGGTTTCATGTGCGTTGTGTGAATCTGGCCAAAACTCACGTTTTTTTTGTTTTTTTTTAAAGAAAAACACAAAGGAAGAGAAAATGCTGTTTTGAGTTTGCTAACTGCACTTTCCAGCTGAGCATGTCGTCTGAACATGGCCAATTAAACTATAAATATTTACCTGATTGATGTTTTTAATGGTGGGCAGTACTTTTTAAAGTATTGGAGATTTGGAATGATCAAAAGCATCTTCTAATAATAATTCAGACGTTTTAGATAATGCTAATGCATCCGGTACTTTAATTGAATATTTTAATTATCTTCCTCAGGTTTGGACAATGCACATTTCTTTTGACCATACTGTGAATGGTTTAAAAATGTGATTGGCAATAAAACCATCCAAAGTACTAATAATTATATAACCCATGAATTTTTTTTAAATGCAGTTTTGAACTGGAATTATTTCAGTATGTAAGTTTTATAAAACTCAACAGCTTTTCTCTTTTCTTTCCAGAATGAAGAGATGTAGGTCTATTTTAAAAATGAACCAAGGGGCTTGTTTTTAGCTTATAACTTTTTCCTCCTGGGTCTTATTATAACAGAAATGTAATCTCCAGGCTGCTGTTCTCTCTATTGGAGTCCCCTATTATTTGTGGACAGTAATAGACCATCAGCTTTAAAGAGCTTAAAAATGATCTCCTTCTCACTCTTTCCCTGTTTCCTTGTTGGATTAATGTTTCAGTTTGCTTATTCTTCTTGAGGTCAGAACAAGCAGGCTCCAAGTGAGGAAGCTCACATCCCCTATCCCTGAATATGATATGCTGAGAATGTTGATTTTAAATTAGACTGTACCGTAAAGTCATTCAATATATTCTTTAAAAAAAAATTTTTTTTTATTGTTTTGTATCATACATTTTGAGCAGTGTGCTCTCTAGATGCCCAAGATGTTAACATACAAACATACAGATACAAATTAACAGAGTTGGAAGGGACCTTGTGTTGTAGGTCATCTAGTCCAACCCCCTGCCCAAGCAGGAGAACCTACACCATTTCTGACAGATGGCAGTCCAGTGCCTTCATCATTATGATCCTATATATAAATATAAACAAATACAATATAAATATAAACAAATACAATAACATCAATCATATTATGACATATAACGTTTTGGGGCTTATTTAGTTCATTTAGTGACTGTTTAAAGTTACAACAGCGCTAAAAAAAAACTTATGACCATTTTTTACACTGGCATCCAATTGAAGCATCTCCATGGTCACGTGATCCAAATTAGGACGCTTAGCAACTGATTGACACAGTATCCCGGGATCACATGATCCCCTTTGGGCATCTCCTGACAAGCAGTCAATGGGAAAACCAGATTCACTTAACAACCAAGATACTAATTTAACTTGTGATTCACCGTGTCAAGAAAGGTCGTAAAATGGAGCACAATTCCCATTACAAATGTGTCACTTAGCAACAAACAAGCTGGGCTCAATTGTGGTCTTAAGTCGAGGTCTACCTGCATATGTGTGTACAGGTAGTCCCTGACTTACAGCAGTTCATTTTGTGACCGTCCGAAGGTACAACGGCACTGGAAGAAGTGACTCACGACCGTTTTTCACACTTATGACCATTGCAGCCTCCCCAGGGTCACATGGTCAAAATTCAGATATATGGCAACTGATTCATAGTTATGACGTTTTGCAGTGCAAAACGGGTCACGCGATCTCCTTTGCGACCATCTGACAAAGTCACCGGGGAAGCCTGATTCACTTAACAACCGTGTCACTAACTCACCAAATGCAGTGGTTCACTTAACAACCGCGGCAAGAAAAGTCGTAAAATAGGACAAAACTCACTTAACAAATGTTTCACCTAGCAACCTAATTTTTGAGCTCCATTGTCGTAACTCGAAGACTACCTGCATATACGCCGCCACCCACATGCTCTCCTTGCCTTGTTTTCTTCCACCGCATTTCAAACTAAATTCCTTTACATTCTTTAGTGAGCCAGATGCACTTCTTTAACTTGCATGGCCAGATCAAGGAGAAAACTCGGGGAAACGGTTAAAAAAAAAAATTAAAGACTTTGGTGTCAAGAAGATTTGTGGGCTCCACCATCGTCTCTTCCCTTCTTCCTGAAATAGGGGTGACTTCTGAGCCAAGGTTGTCGAGGAATCAAATGTATTGCCTCACCATGGGACTCGATTCCAAAGGATTAATGGCTTAGGTGCCAGCAGAGGTGAATGGGATCCTAAACCTTAGCTGATTATTATCATTGGTGGGGATGTTGAATTGTGCCCGAATGACAGGAAAATAATGTGATACAAGTACTGATGGCAGATGAAGCTAAACTCGGGAGCAATCAGTTGGCTCATATATATGTACGTGCATTACATTATATATGTAAGAACAGCTTCTATCCCACGGCAGTATCTCTCTTGAATTCTGCTGTATAGTGCAGTGTTGGTGCGGTGTCGGGGGGTTTTGGTTCAATGTGTGGAGGGTGAAGGATGTGTGTTTGTGTTTATTTCATGGTCATGGTCATGATGTGCACTGAAGATGGTGTTTGATTTCGTTGTACGAGGTGCAATGACAAAGTAAACTAACTAATTAAATATACATACATACATACATACATACATACATACACACATACATACATACATATGTCACACACCATTATTGTAGATATTGTGAAAGGGGGAAGAAGTACATTATTCTGTTCATTGGCTTTCAGTGCTTGGACTTTGAACTGCTGTCATAAGCTTTTTTGCAAGTGGAGCCATTAAGTCCTAATGTAAACACAATTTGTCTTCAAGAGTTAATTCTGTTCCAAAATAAAACAAAGCCCACAATCTAATGATACTGTTTGCCAGCGTGCTTCAGTATACCATGTACAGGTAGTGCTCAACGTACAACAGTTCGTTTAAGTGACTGTTCAAAGATACAAAGGCACTGAAAAAAGTGACTTATGACCGTTTTTCACTCTTACGACCTGGGCAGCATCCTCCATGGTCAGCTAATCACAATTCAGATATTTGGCAATCAACTCATATTTATGACGGCTGCAATGTCCCAGGGTCAAAGAGGAAGTCAGATTCATTTAACAACCGTGTCACTAACTTAACAACTACAGTGATTCATTTAGTGGTTGTGACATGAAAGGTCATAAAATGGGGCAAAACTCATGTATTCAAATTCACTCGCTTAGCAATTTTGGGCTCAATTGTGGTCATATGTTGAGGACTACCTGTCATGTCCCCGTCAGAGCCTGAATCTGCGGAGGAAGACGAGCCAGAACTGGAGCCAATGGAAATCGAGGGGGAGGCTTTGTTGGAGGAGCAGGCCGAGGCAGGCCAGGACCTTACAGGATTGGGACGGCTTACAGGCAGGGAGGAACGGGGGCAGGATGACCAAGAGAGGCTAAGCAGTGAAGATGAGAGACAGAACTCAGGTGGTGAGCAAGGACTATTCCCTCCTGATCCTCGAGCACGGAGAGGAGAGAGAAGACGGGAACAGTGCAGGCTGACCCAACTACTCTTCACAAGGCACAACTGGAGACTGAGACTTAAGGAGACACAGTGGGGAGGGGCATTTGTCAGGAACAAATGCTGAATTCATGGAGGGTTGCGTTCTGTTGCCAACGTTGGACGTTTTCTGGACATCTTGCTTTATTTCTTGCTTCTGGATTCATTGCCTTGTTCCTTTTCTTCCTGGACTAACTGACTTCTTCCCTTGCCCTGCTGGATTTCTTGTTTTGGCAACCGTTGTGCTCACACCTTGTGCTGGACTAATTGCAGCCAGAGGCTGCTGGATGTGTGTGTGTATGTGTGTGTAAGTGTGTCATCACTTTACTCTGGGTTTTGTCAGAAATGGAGCATTTGGGGAACCTTTGGAGCAATAAAGGGGCAGTTTGAATTGTCAGCTGACTTGTGTTGCCTCTGTGCTGTGCCCCGGGTCATCACACTACCTGTATATTTATATTTCATTGTTGAAATAAATACCACATACAGAAGAGCACACACTCTGCTAGACAGAAATTCCCTGAAGGTGGGTTCCAGCGCGAATCCGAACGCTTGGAAGACTAAACTTCTGGCACTGGTGACCGACCCAGCCCACATTGGATCTAGCAACCATGACCTGGATGACAACATCTCCATAGAGGCTAAGCTAGATTTGTGCTGTAGCTCTGGTTTGCTGAACAAGCCACAATACCTGGATTTATATGCAGCTATGTGAATCATCAACCATAGTGGCTGGGTTCTCACCCCAAAGTTCAGAGCCTGGCCGTGGTTGCTTATTCAGCAAAGCGTGGCTTAAAACTTGGGTTAGAAAATATACAGATCCAACCTAAAGGAAAGGCGGTTTTCCAATAACTGTCAGATATGTGGAAATCTCAATATATCCAAGCATCCTTTTAGGTTCCATGATGGTAAACAGATCCTTCCAGAGAAATCCAGTGATATAATTACTACATATAATGTAATTACTACATCTATCATCATAGTGCTTAGCTGTAGCCTTCCTTGTAGTGTGTTTTGCAAACTCAAATTGAGCTGAATTCACATAGCGTGCCAAACTATAATGTGATTTTCGTGGTTGTGGCTTATGGCATTGTCTAAACCCATCCAATATGTGTGTGTGTGTGTGTTTGTGTGTGTGTGTGTGTGTGTTTAAATCATGGTTTATATTTAGTGTATTTTATGAAGCAAGCCAGCTTTGCTTGGAAGTATAAACCATGGTGAACCATGCCTTTGCACGCTGGGTGAGCACAATTGTAGTATGTCAAGGAACAGCTTGACTTCCTTACATCCCTTTTTTCCCCCACACTCAGCAGAACTTTTCTCTTAGATGTGCAATTGTGGTTTCAGTCTCCATCTGATTCTAATAGCACACAGCTGTGGAAGTTAAGACATCCAATGATTTATATAGGGATTGACTCGAGTAAGCCTGGTAGTTTGTGAGCTGGGAATATTAGCTGTGATTCATTAAGCACATGGCAACCTGAAGTCCATTAAATGAAAAAAAGCAAGCTATTTTGGGGGAAGAATTTTGAGAGGGAACTACAGGGGGAAAGGTAGGTGGTGAATGCAAATTGCATCATAAGTAAATGAGCATCGTAAAAGGTATATATTGTGTGTAAAGTTGAGAGTAAAAAAAAGAGCAAGTAAGGATTCTGAGTATTGTAGTTTTGCTGTCTTAGGCTTGAGAGCCTCGTCTTCATTGATGAAAGGCAAAAAAATTTAAAAGGTGAAAACTTTGCAACGTTAGTTGAAACCTTAACCACGGAAGAACCTGGGTATGGAAGAGACAGCCTGGGAACCTCAAGCTTTTAGTTTTCATTTTAGTGAAATGAAAAACAGCATTACAGATAGTCCTCAATTTATGACCATAAGGGAGCATGTTAATCATGGTCATAAGTCATGACAGTTGTAAATCAGGTCACCTATGTGACTGGCCTAATGTTATGACCTTTTTGGCAGTGGTTGTTAAGTCAATATGGTGGTTGTTAATGGCTCACTATTGCTGGTTTTGGCAAAAGCTGGAAGTAAAGCCATTGTAAAATGTGGTCAGGTGACTGTGGGACATTGCAAAAGGTTGTAATTGCACACTGGTTGCCAAGCAACTGATGTATGATGGTCACATGACTGGGGAATGGCTTGAAACTGGGTGGTAATTACAGGTGGTCCTTGACTTAAGACCACAATGAACCCCAAAATTTCTGTTGTTAAGTGAAACATTTGTTAAGTGAATGTTGCCCCATTTTATGGCCTTCCTTGCCACAGTCGCTAAGTGAATCACTTAACAGTTGTTAAGTTAGCACCATGATTGTTAAGTGAATCTGGCTTCCCCATTGGCTTGTCTTGTCAAAAGGTTATGAATTAATTGCCAAGCACCTGAATTTTGATCAGGTGATCATAGGGATGCTACAAAGGTTGTAACTGAAAAATGGTCATAAGTCACTTTTTTTCAGTGCTGTTGTAACTTGGAACAGTCACTAAATGAACTGTTGTAAATTGAGGATTACCTGTATCCCCAAAGAGGTCCTTCGTATCATGGAAGAGTTGCTGAGTCACCAGGCGTAAGTTGAGAACTACCTATGAAAGCCTCGTCTCTACTTCCTGGGTCTCTTACTTATTTGAGATTACCGACATACTAAGTCAGCTGAAGAGATGCATTTCTGAATAGGAGTAGACGTCACTTAAATATACCTGAGGTTTGCTTCAACCTTTAGTGGAAGCTCAGTTAAGTTCATACAACCTGCTAAGCCAGAACTGAACATGGCTTTGTGTAGCTTAGTGCAATGTGTGAACTCGGCCACTGTGTTTCCTTTTCCAATGTTCTTGTATTCCATGTGCATATAAAAGAAGGTTCTACAAAGGCTTCAGTGTATGTTTACTATTGCAATTACCAAACGATGTGCAAGGATGCCTTTTTACTTAACCTGAGCAAGAGGTTTGGCAGCTTAACGCGGGGCAATAGAGCAAGTGTTTTTAAATGAAATTTGTAATCTGATGGTGCAGCCTTAAACTCCAATAAGGTCTCTGGCACTGAAGGGTGAAGAAAGAAGTTAATTGTCCAACGTTTCTTGGCCGGAGTTCACCAAAAATGCCAGAACTGACAGAATAGCAGAGTTGCAAGGGGCCTTGGAGATCTTCTAGTCCAACCCCCTACTCAGCCAGGAATCCCTACACCGTCTCAGACAAATGGTTGTCCAGTCTCCTCTTTAAAACCTCCAGTGTTGGAGCATCCACAACTTCCATTCGTTCCACTGATTAATTGTTCTCACTGTCAAATTTCTCCTTAGTTCTAAGTTGTTTCTCTCCTTGATAAGTTTCCATTCATTGCTTTTTGTCCTGCCTTCAGGTGCTTTGTAGAATAGCTTGACTCCCTCTTCTTTGGGGCAGCCCCTCAAATATTGGAACGCTGCTATCATGTCACCCCTAGTCCTTCTTTTCACCAACCCAATTCCAGCAACCATTCTTTATATGTTTTAGCCTCCAGTCCCCTAATCATTGTTGTTCCTTTTCTCTGCACTCAATGTCTTTTTTGCATTGTGACGACCAAAGTGGACAATCCCCTTTCCTCCCTCATCATGGGTTTCTAAATGAAAAACCCAAAGTTACTCCTTTGCGTTGCATCTGTTCAGTAGGGATCAACATGTTTACATACAACAGTGCATATTTGGTTTGTTGGAGGAAATGCCTCTAAGGACAAATGGCTTTAATTAGCCAGTGGGGGCTCAATCTTATTCCACGCTTGACCCCAACTTAGAAAAGAAGAAAGAAAGGAAAAAATCTCGGTCATTAGAAAAACAACAGTGGAGGCTTTTTAGAAAGTTAATACAGTAATAAAATTACAAGAAAAGTAGGTTCATTTGGAACTTCCTGGATAATGCAGGCAAATCTGTGTTTCTTTTCTTGACAGCAGAGTTGATTTAATGTGTGTCCCGTCCATCTGTGAAACGCATCAAAGGGTCACCATGAATTATCTTCTTTTAACTTTCCTTTGCAATATGGCAACAATTTCCTCTTTCCTGGGGTAAGGGGAGGTCCGAGCCAGGCGGCTGTTATAGTTAATCTCCTCTCCATTACAATGAGCTGTTCGCTTCGGCAATGCTGCTTTTGGGCCTCCACCAAGAAAACTTCATTGCTGGAACAGAGTGCTGCAGAAACAAAACAAAACAAAACAAAAAAAGATGGAAGGTTTTGTAAAGGCAACCTGGACACCTGCTACATATATCGATCTCCGAGGCCATCGGGGACTCTGTTTGGCATCCTATGGATAGATTTTATTTTTAAAGTCCTGGCTCTTACTTGAGAGCTTAGTTCTTGGAAGGCATTGGTAATTCTAGATCTTGTTCTACTTTGGTAATTGCCCCTGAAAAATAAACGGTTAAATCAGGCAGTGGGGTTGTTCCCTTCCCACCCATATTTTTCTTAGGGCCAATTGCAAAAAAAAAATTGTTTTGAATGGCTAGTATTCTTTGGCCTCTGGGAGGGAGAAAACTTTCTTTTGGATATCATATTTTTTCAGTCAGTTGCTGACTACCCACCTGCTTTCACACCAGACCCATTATGCTCCCCCTCCCGTTGCCCCCACTGCTGACTTCACTGCTAGTATTTGTGCTTTGCTAATTACTGTAAATACTGTAAGTATTTGTGTATATACACAAAGAGGGACAACCCACCCTCTCCTAAAATACTTTCTATCATTTCTCTGCTGTGCTATTGACCAAACTCTGAAAAATGCAGGTAGTCCTTAACTTTGCACCGTTTGTTTAGTGACCGTTCAAAGTTACAACTGCATTGAAAAAGGTAACCAGCGTTTTTCACACGTAGGATTGTTGCAGCGTCCCCCCTGGTTACGTGATCAAACTCCAGGCGCTTGGCCACTGGCATGTACTTATGACTGTTGCAATGTCCTGGGCTCATGTGATCTTCCCAGCTGGCTTCCAACAAGCAAAGCTAGTTTCGCTTAAGAACCACACGATTCACGGACCTGCAGTGACTCACTTAAACACCTGTGGCAAAAAAGGTTGCAAAATAGAACGTAACTCCCTTAATAACTACCTGGCTTAGCAAGGGAAATTTTGGGCTCAGTTGTGGTTATAGGTGAAGGACAATCTGTATTATCCAGTTATGCCATCTGGAAGATTTTTTTGTTTGTTTGTATAGATGGGGAGATTGTAGGGGTTGTTTTTTTTTGGTGGTGGGGGCTTTTTACTGCTCGTTGATAACTTGTTGAGTCCTTTGTGAGCAAGAAACCTGATGAGAAGCAAGTTAAGGTGGTGATCAGATAAAATATGCAATGAACTTTCTGGGGATATCATCTGAGCCGTTCCTGGAAATCATCAAAAGACCGAGAAAGGATCGGTTTAGACTCCCGTTTTCTCTGATAATGTCATTCTGCTTACATTTGCAGAGATAAAAACTACAGTGGTGTACCCAGCAACTGAAAAACATCTCCAAAAATACTTGTCTCGGTCAGTGTATCTCATCCAGGAGACGGGAGAGGATTATAAGAACATCACTCTGCCTTTTATCGAGTCACAAAGTTTCAGCATTCAGGTACGAATGTCATTCCTTGTTATGAATGTGCCCTCAAAAAGCAACATGGCTTAGGTCCAAAGAGGTAATCTGGGTGTACCCCTTCTCCCTACTAAATGTTGCTCCCAGGACCTAAACCGCTCTGATCTCAGCTGCAGAAATCCAGATAACTGCTAAAGAGTAGACAAGAGAGATGCTTTTCTGTTTTTCTTTGCCATCAGTTAGTCGCCGTGCAGATTTTGGCTGCCCAGTTCTGTTAACTTCGCCTGTATCTCAGGACAATTTCAAAAACAATGCTTTCCTAAGATAATTGGGTATTATGTTATTCAGGAAACTGAAACTGTAATTTCAACTCAGGAGGAAGGCGGCAAACATCTTTGAACGGCATAATTTTTTGAAACATAAAAGGAGCTTTAGCTGATTGCAACTGATAGCCTTTTTCTTTCCGGATTTGGTCTTTTCCGAACGGCTTTGTGATTCAAAGGAATAATTGTTCGTACCAAACAAGGTTTAGCAAACGGTGTGGCTTTTTTTGTGGCGTTGTTGCCCTTGGATGTAATTTCATTCTGTTTCTTGCAGCATTCAATATGCAGGAGAGCTTGGCTTTTTTCCCAGGACGTCACCTCTGTGGCCTTTCTTCTAGCCATGACATCATTGGCATATATTGAATGAGAAATAGTTGGGTGACGGGGTTTGCATGTTTATTTTGACAACACCAGGCTCCTTTTCCACCCCAAAAACTAATTTTCATCCCTGGAACAGTCATGTATGAATTGTGGTGCCTTCAAGCTGCGTGCAAGTAAAGCCAGTCTAGAAGATGTATTGACTTGTAAATGCTTAATACCATACAAGAGAACAATATTAACATTATACTAGGAATAACATGATTATTCTTTTAAATGTCCTGTTAATTTTTTGTCCTGATTTGGCCTATTGTTCTGGCTTGTTAGGTATTTTGTCAGGTATGGTCCCTAGCATGCTACTCAACAACAGAAAGTTGAGGAAGTAATAGGAACCAGAGAGGAAGTAGAAATTGCAAGGGGAAGGAGAAGTAACAAGAGCTGAATCTGAGCTTACAAATGCTTGCAGTGTAATATTACAGAAGCAGCAACTGGCTCAATTGAATTCATTCTCAAATATGAAAAAAAAATAGGATTGCAATTCTGGAATTTATTTGGAGAATTAAGGACCTTAACAAGAAGACATTGCCTGTTGTGTTTTATGGAGAGAGCTGGGATTTCATCCTTTAGATACTATGGAGATGGGACTCACCCTTTGTCTCCTCCCCCAAATTTAATGTGGCTTCTTCACTAGAGATGTGTGTAGGGAATTTGCTTTGCTGCACCAATCTTTAATATACATGTTCAACTAGGGAGTAATTACATTTATGATGTATGAACCTGGGCAGGTCATTATTACACAGGCTTCACATGAGAGCCTTATAAGGATCAGTTGGCCTTTTCTTCTCCTTGCAAAGTGCTTTGGTATTTTCTCTCTTGATTTTAAAAATGCATAAACAGGGATGAATGAGATGGATCTCCTGACTGATAGCTCAAAGCAAGAGAGGGAAATTGTTTTGGAAATACCACCGGACTTTGACATTATATTTCATTAATGAGATAATAGTAGGTTAACAAGAGGTTTCGATGAAGAACCTCACATTTTAGGTGGCAGGATAATTGATAGGGGCTCGATCTGTTTAGCAAGCGCTAGACAAAAATAACATTCTCTAACTAGTGCCACGCTGTGCTCGGCAATTGCTGCTGTATTTCCCTCACCTCCTGCTGGCTTTCTTTAACTTCAGCCCTTCAGGTTTCTTTCTTAGCCTATTTCAGAAGCACCCTGCCACTATCTGCTTTTTCAGTCATACAGACAATATTCAATTATGGGTTACTTGATACAAGAGATCTAAGGTCTGTCACCTTCACTCAGAGCTTCTCCTACGGAGATGATTTTTTTTTCCTTCAAAAAGGTTGCAGTCATTTATTTATTTATTATTTATTACTGGGTAAAACAGGTCTGCTTTCAAAGACCTGCAGGGGTGGGATTCTACCAGTTCGGACCTATTCGCTAGAACTGGTTGTAAACATTCTAAGCAGTTCACCTGTTGTTAGAAGAACTTACTGGCCTAATTCTGTAAGGAAGGCAGGAAGGAAACATTCTGGTGTTGCTTACAGAAACTGGCTTTCCATTAACCCTTATTACATTCTTGGCAGGACTAGACTTCCTGTCTCAGGAAGGTCTCTGGATTTTTTTTCCCTCCTTTGCTGGTACTTTGCTTGTGTGGAGGGACCATTCAAAGTTACAATGGCACTGAAAAAAGTGACTTATAACTATTTTTCACACTTACAACTCTTGCAGCATCCCCACAGTCTTGAGAGGCCAGGCAAGGAGATGCGTGTCTTGTTGTGAGTGATATTGAGTTGGCCACGCCCAGCCAATCACATGACCACCAAGCCACATCCACCCAATCACACGACCACCAAGCCACGCCCACAGAACCAGTTGTTAAAAAAAATTGAATCCCACCCCTGCCCCACACCCCATTTTGGCTGTCAGAGACACCACGGGGCGGTCCTCTACTATTTCCAGGCCAGCCTCATGGGCCAGATTTAAGCACCCCGCAGGCTGGATCTGGCCTGCGGGCCTTGAGTTTGATACTCTTGATCTACAAGTTCCCTTCCAACTCTGTTATTCTATTCTATTCTAAACCATCAATATGAAAACAGCCAGAGGGATTTCCTAGGGTAACATAATCAAGCAGGTCGTGTCTCTCTGATCGGGTTGCCCCAAAGACAACCAAAGCAGATTAGCAACATATGTAGGAAGCAGGATGAAGGGAAGGGGTGGCCCTTTAAGTATTGTCATCCAAAGCTGCTAAGGCAGCAAATCCCAGCCTTGATGCCTCTGCAGTCCAACCTTTCCACAGGGCTTTATTTGAGCATTTGGACTTTCAACCAGGATTCTCAGTTGTGATCAGAAATGGACAGAAAGCTAGTGAAGTTCTAATCAAATCTCATTAACCCAATGAAAATGCATGAAAGACGAATAAATATAAATCTCAGTAAATGATCTTTTGGAGACACTGTATATGCATTATCTAAAGCTTAGCAGAGATTTCAGGAGATTAAATGGTTCTGAAAAGAGATTAGATGAATCTGTGGAGGAGAAAAGGTCATTTGGTGGCTATTAGTCATCATAAAACTGCATAAAGATGTTACAGGCTGCAGGATTTTCATTCATGGTTCCAGCCACACACTTTCCCCATCATTCCCCAACTTAGCCAGCACGTTTTGATTATTGAATATAATCAACTGGCATTGGATTCTTTGGCATCTTTTTTTTTCTTTTCCCTTAAAAAAAGCTCAGTTTTGAAAATCTTGTTTTTCCCCCAAACCAAACCTGATGCATGGACAGTGCTGTATTAAAAGGTAAGGACACCCACCTGCACTGTACAATACTGTGGTTCAGATAACAGATAACAGATAATCAGAGTTGGAAAGAAGACCCTACACCATTTCTGACAAATGGCAGTCCAATCTCTTCTTGAAAGTCTCAAGCGATGGCGCTCCCACAACATCCGAGGGCAAGCTGTTCCATTGGTTGAGTATTCTCACTGTCAGAAAGTTTCTCCTTATTTCCAGGTTAAATCTCTCCTTGTTCAGTTTCCATTCATTATTCCTTGGGTGCCTTGGAAAATAGCTTGACCCTTCCTCTCTGTGGCAGCCTCTCAAATATTGGAAGACTGCTATCATGTCTCCCCTGTTCAAACCTACAGGGAGGTTTCCAAAGTGGAGAATCCCTTGTGCTTCCCCTTTCTCCCACTTTGCCCAAGCCTTGCAAGAGCTAGGCAGAAGGATGGAGGGGCTAAGTAGAGAAGAAATTGACTCCTAAGTCAACAGTCACTACATCACTGCTGCAGATCTGATATTCAGCAGGTTCTGACCAATTATAGAGAAATGGTAGCGGAAATTTTGAATAGTTCAGAGAACTGGCAAATCCCACCTCTGACTGGCCTTGTCCCCATCTATTCTCTGCCTCGCAAGTCCCAGTTAATCAGCTGGGTCTTCTTTTGTTGCCCTGCATAGGAGAACGGAGCTGTGGGGTGGGGAGGGAATGGAAGATTTTACAGTAATCTTCCCCTGCCACGCCCACCAAGCAATGCCCACCAAGCAACACCACGCCCACCAAGTCACGCCCACGGAACCGGTAATAAAAAAAATTGAATCCCACCACTCTACTGCTGCCATGACCTTAATCATGTCCTCCACTGGATTGGCTGCAAATGGAGCCAGGAAGGCCTGGGCTGCACAATTTAAGTCCATGGAGGCCTTGGTAGCTCCCCACAGTCCTTTCCTCACTCGGCTCCTTCCTGCTTGTGAAGAAAGTGGAGAGAGGAATACAGGTAGTTTTCGACTTAACGGCCACAATAGAGCCCCAAAATTTTTGTTGTGGTTAAGTGAGACATTTGTTAAGTGAGTTTTGCCCGATTTTATAACATTTCTTGCCATAGTTATTAAGTCAATCACTGAAGTTGTTAAATTAGTAACCCGGTTGTTAAGTGAATCTGGCTTCCCCATTGACTTTGTTTGACAGAAGTTCGCAAAAGGGGATCATGTGACCCAGGGACACTGCAACTGTCATAAATGTGAACCAGTGGCCAAATATCTGAATTCTGTTCACGTGACCATAGGGATGCTGCAAAGGTTGTAACTATGAAAAATGGTCATATGTCACTTTATTTGGTGCCATTGTAGCTTTGAATGGTCGCTAAATGAACTGTTGTATGTTGAGGACTATCTGTAGACTATTAGGTGACCAAGGGACTCCTTCTAAAGCAGGGGTGGCCTGGAAATAGCAAAGGACCGGCCCATGGTGCCTTTGCTAGCAAAAGCCTGGACAGCTTCCTGCAGCACCCTGTTTTTGGCCTGGACAGCCTCCTGCAGCACCCTGTTTTTGGCCTGGACAGCCTCCTGCAGCACCATGCTGGCCAAAATGGGCTTGGGGGGGCATGGAGGCCATCCAGGCCGAAAATAAGACATGCGGGAGCTGCCCACGGGCTTCACAGGCCCCATTTTGGCCGGCAGGGTGTTGCAGAATACCATCCGTCTTGTTTCCTGCCCCCCATTCAGCCAGCCCACAAAGGACAACTTGAATGCTGATCCAGCCCTCCAAGAAATCCAGTTTGACCTCCCTGTTCTAAGGTGATGGGGAGCAACTGTGTTCTGCAAGGGCTAGTAAGAATCTTTATTGCATGCTCAGAAGAGGCCTCTAAAAGAGCAGAGGGCCTTCTGCAAATATCAAAATGCACCATTCTTTTTATACCTACCATTTGGCACTTCTTTCTCTCACCTTTCAATTGTGCAATAGACTTCTTAGCCAACAATTCTTGGCTTGAGCAACCAGCTTTCCATGCCATCCGGAGAAGGAGATAACAAACACTAAAACAAAGGGCGACAGATAAACAAAAACAACCAGGCTGTTGTTTTTCCTAGTCTTGTGAACAGAGGCATTCTATGGACATAATAAATGTCATATTTAGGGTACACAGTGTTAATATCCAAAGCAAGAATAGAGTCCTGTTAGTTTAGAGTGGCTCGGGATCCTTTTACATTCTTAAAAATGGTTGAGGACTCCGAAAAGCTTTGGGTTTTTTTTTTGGGGGGGGGTTATATCTATCAATATTTACTGTATTAGAAATTAAAACTGAGAAATTGTAAAATATTTATTTGAATTTGCAGGCCCCTGAATGGATCCCCTGGGGTCCCACACTTGGACAATTGCTGATTTAGAGGAATGTAGAGACACTGTTGTAAAGTCATCCCCTAAGTATTTTCTAAAATGTTCCAGTTACAGAGGTTGTAGTATGACTGGCGAGATTTTCTTTCTCATTGCCACGCAACAAGCCAAAGATGACCAAACCTATAACTTTGCTTTGTTCATGGTTCTTCTGCAATGGTTTTGGCAAGAAACCCAATGATCATTGCAGTTGAGCATGTGAATAAATGATACTTTGGTTCCAATTGCTTTGGTTCCTTATTAACCTAAATTAAAGGCATTTGTCTCAGAACAGTTTGTTGACATTATTAGTATCTCAACTCATACATTTCCTTCCCATCTATCTACTCTTTTACAATTAAGATTTTTTTTTACAAAAGAGAGGCATGTCACAGAGAAACCATAAGATGCCAAGGAAAGGGGCTATGAACATACTACTGTTCATCGATAATCATACTTTGCCCTGTTGCTAACTGTGCCTGCTTATATCAAATAGGATATTAAAAAGAAAGTGATTATTTACAGTATGTATATTTACTTCCTAACAGAAAACATCTGCTAACCTCTGTTTACAAAACAAATGAATTCTCAGTCTGCTAATGCTCCATTCTACCAGCTAAAGACAACAATAAAGCAATTGTCTCATTTTCATTATGGACTGTATTAGAGTTCCTCCCAACATTTTCACCTATACCATATATTCCGCTATTGAGCAGTGTGGTGGCCTAATGGGGAAGACACTCACCTCCCACTTGGAAGGTTGAACGTTCAATTCTAGGTATCAGCAGAAGTTTTTATCCTAGGGTGCAAAATAAAAAATATCTGCTGCTAACTCTCTGTGGCACAGGAAGAGCATTCGGCCAGTAGAAACTCAGCTTCACCCAGTCAGCCTGACTCTACCCCAAATAAAGGGGTTACAGAGTCATAAAAAGAGAGTTATTCAACTACTGAATATTAGGCAAAAATGCTCTGAAACATTGACTTCGAACCTCTATGATTTCTGAATTTCAAAATTAAAGCAAATAAGATGAGAAAGCTGGTTTTCACATAGTCAGTGATGAAGATCTGACTGTTGCAAAGACAAACGACCAATGGAAGCCACCTCCCTTGTGCAAAACAGGGGATCAGCCACCTTTTAAGATGGTACAGGAGATGAAAATAGATTTAAAATTGTTTCTCTATATACAGCTTACTCTGAAAACACAACAGCCACTAGAAATCTTTCATTATGGTTCTTCAAATTTTCTTGAATAAAGAAAATAACATTACTAGTTTTGGGATTCCTGTTGAGGTTGCTTATTTGATTCTACTCCTCCCTATGAAATGAAGCCAGAGTCAGTATGATTTGGGGCAGTTTATAAATATTGTAAGTACTGTAAATAAATGAAATTTACTACAACCCAATAACATTCAGGAGTGGGGTACAATTTAAAAAAAAAGAATATGCTTTGCATGGAAGAAAAACAAATCTCAAATTTCCTTAGTTCAAACAACATGATAAACCACAAAAATTTGACCTGGACTAAATTTAGCATGATGGGCAAATGCAGCTGCTAAGTCTTTTGCTGACCAATATAAGCAATCTGTGTAAATATATATTTATTCTTTGCCATGGTTCTACAAGTAATTTATATAAAAAGCTTCACTTCTAAAATAAAAACATATACTTCCTGTATTCATTCCATACCTGGCTCAACTCTCAAAAGAGAGGGGGAGAGGGAGGAAGGGAGGGAGAGGGGGAGAGAGAGGCAAATTTTTTTTAAAATTTTTTTAATTTAAGTACTGTAATTAAAATTAAATTAAATTAATTACATGCAGTTGATAGGATAATACCTCATCTGTTTATCCCTTAGGCATATTACACATTATTCTTTGGTGGCAACTTTTAGTAGCAGCTTTAGAGCTACATTTGAGATTTTCAATGAATCTCAGATTCTATTCTCTTACCATAAAATTACAATTTACTAATCACAATGACTTGGACCATAACTATTAAGATTAATCAAATCAAACCCAACCCTGTGATGATCACAGATTGAGCAATATTTTTTCAGTGCACGAAGGCCTTTAACCTGATGTTTCATTTATTTGTTCACAATATTTGTAAACCAGCAGTGAATTTATTGTTAGGAATTACATTTATACTGCCTCAGTACCAACACGCACAACGTGGACATGCTTAATACATCCTATTATTTATTTAAATTTATTGGGCACCCAACTCCAGCAGTCTCTGGACAATGTAGAAAAAAATAAAAAGAGACATAAAAACAGCTAAAAGCACTAAATCAGATAGCCCAGGCTAAAATGATCAAATAACAATGTCAACAAATAAAAAACAAACAGGAGCCATTAGATAAATAATATATATCAAATCCAGATCTGGGATCAAAGCCATGTTTTAATTTTTTTCCTAGGAGGGAGAGAACATTGTTCTTAATATCTGAGGGAAGCTCTTCCATACATTGAATGATACATGAATCAAAATATTATTTGCACAACATATTAAGCCACAAAAACTAATCCAGGTTAAGAATAATCAATTTTAACATATTGTGTAAAAACACCTCATTTTTAAAGGTACTAGTTTAACCAGGGGTGGGATTCAAATTTTTTAACAACCGGTTCTGTGGGCGTGGCTTAGTTGGTAGGTGTGGCTTTATGGTCATATTACTGGTTGGGTGTGGCCAACTCAACATCACTCACATTAAGGCACGCATCTCCTTGCCTGGCCTCTCGAGACTGTGGAGATGCTGCAACTGTTGTAAGTGTGGAAAACGGTCATAAGTCACTTTTTTCAATGGTCACTCCACACAAGCAAAGTACCAGCAAAGGAGGGGGAAAAAAACTCCAGAGA
>JANHFN010000002.1:803185-814143 GCA_032468175.1 Toxicocalamus goodenoughensis
CAACTCAATCTGCCTTCCTGCTTTGCCTGATTTTGGATAAAGGTTGCTCTTTTTTTTAAATAAAAAAGTCAATATTTATATAAATATTCATAATACAAGCTATGCCCAGCCAGTCACATGCCCACCAAGCCACACCCACAAATTAGGCCATGCCCACAAAACAAGTTAGTGGTCCCTGGGATTTAAAATTATGAGTTTGGTAGTCCCTGAGGTCCAAAAGGTTGGTGACCCCTGATCCAGGCAATACTAAGTTGTCTGCTTGAAATTACTTGTTTACAGGCCTGGACAATTATCCCTGCAGTGATGAGATGTACTGTATTTTTGGGTTAAGTGTTCACAATCCGTCAGTATGCGGGACTTAACCCTGTAAATGTAATGCCAATCTCTGTTTTCTCATGGTCATCCTTCAGAAATACCTTGGGGATGGACAGGGATGATGGAGAAGAAGCTGCCTGTCATGGATTGTTGTGAGGAGGTGGCTCCCCAGGAGGGAGGGAGTGCATCCCAGAGAATAAGAGGAAACTCAGCCCAGACATTATGTGTGAGAGAAAGAGGGCGAAGACAGCCTCTTCCCAATAGTTCCCAGAGTATAACGTGTAGAGTCTCCAGTCTGGCAAGATTTTGTCTATAGGGGTGAAACAATAAAGAACTTGGCCTGGAAGAACCACCATGCATCACGCTTAGTTTTGAACCTGACATCACCCTTAGGGGGAAAAGTTCATGCTGTTGCTTTAAGACTGACCAGTGCGAAACGTGAAAAGCATTTAATTGTACCTCTGACTTCACCAGCCTGTTCTCTATTTACAGCTTGAGGATTTATACTTGATTGCCATCTGCCACCGCCGGGGAATCAAGTCCGTGAGAGATCTTACGGCTGAGCATCTCCCTTTGCTGAGAAACATCTCGAAAGAAGGAGGGGTGGGTATCTCTTTCACCTCATCCAAGTTTTGGGTCTTCTAATTGTAGGTTTCCTGATCTTCCCAGATTCTTCTTGTGTTGATGAAACTGAGTACAATATTAACATATGCAATTAGAGAAACTCAGTCAATGATTTGCAAGACAGAATTTTCCCTGCAGATATCCAAGCTTGCGAATTAATGAGAGCATAATCCACAGTTTATAATTCCATTGCAGGCTCTTGTGTTTTTGAGAGAAAATGAATGGGGAAAAGCCTCTTTTATATTTGCCCACTATTGGTTTCCACCACCACCCCATTTCTAGGGGAAAAAAACACATTTAGAACTTTTTAACTCTTGTTTCCTGATTTGCAAGAGCATTCATATAGATCTGTAAAAAAAACTAAACAAAACACAGGCTGCTTCAGATTTATTTTTAAATGTAAGTCTAACTTGGGAAATGTTTTTCATCACAAAGACAGCGATGAATATCAGTGGTGTATTTTCTTCACCCTCCAGGTGCTTTGCCCTATTATGTAAATCTTGCTTTCAAAATAGGTTCTTTTTTCCTTTTTTGAAAATAAAAATAAAAACTATGAGTTATTTTACGACTTACAACTTTACATACAGGTACACATAAGAACTGCAACAGCAGGTCAGCCCTCTCCTTTTGGGTACAGATGAGTTACTCCGGGTTCATGAAAGGGAAATTCCAGGGTGTGAGGGAGGAAATCCTGTCTCTCTTTCCTCTTAACTGCTTAGTCATTTCCAATGAAATTCTGAGGGAAGAAATTCTTCACAGCAACTGACATGCCTCTTATTAGATCACCATGGCGGAGCTGCGGCTGGCAGGCCAGAAGGATATATGCCATCTCTGTAATTTATTGTGGAGTTTCCATGTTGAATTTATTCGATTCGTTGCTTATGGGGCAGCTCGTGACTTTATAGCAACCCCTTTGTTGGTTGATGGTCTGTGCCTCTTCCCTCGGCTGCCCCCTACTTCGTTTTCTGGGCACAATTATTTTTCCCTGATGATGAATTGGCCGATGCCAGGCAGACCTGGCCAAATGAAATGCGTCTCTTTGGGATCAGATGTTGCAGAGAAGTCTTTTCAGAATGGGATGGCACCGTGCCCGGCGAGCAAGGGCCCAAATGGAAAATCTGGGGGAAGCGGCTTCCAAGACTACGGGCAGCTGCAATTTTGCTCCTGATTGTTTAAAAGTCAGCTCTGCTGCAGGCGGAATACAGGCCCCATTGAGGTGCACAGATCTGTTTTGCAAAAATAGTCCTATTGCACACTTACCTGTCGTAGGCCCTTCGGTTCAGTGCAACTGCCATAGTAACCACAATGGGTTGCAAAAAGCGTAAGGTTGTGGTTTGAGGGGGAGATGGAGAGCCAGACACTTGTTCTCCTTGGTCTGCTTCGGAAATCATGCCTAAAGGTTTCCAAAGCCCATAACTGCCTGTGTTTAATGTGATCGGCAGTTGGAAAATAAGCAAACACCAGAACAGGTGGGAGCGGAAAAAACTAATACAGTTGGGTTCAAATGCTAAGAAATGGGAGGAGGGTCAGTGACATTTCTGTAAATTGCTTGGACGTGCTTGAAGTGCTGCAGGAGGCATCTGTCTCGTCTCCTAACAGCCCCCACCCACCCCCTGGGGTCTTCCTGCAGAGAACTCCTATGCTGATCCGGTGCTCAAAGAAATCCAGTTTGACGCCCCTGCTGTAGGCATTTAAAGCCATCCAGTTAAATGTCAGTGGGGACATTCCACCATATGTTGGCCTTTAGGGGATGACCTGAGATTTCAGAGTTTAGAAAATGAGAAAAAAGGTAGCTAAGTCCGCTTTCTTTGACCCATGCCTCATTCATTTAATCATTTACCCTATATTTTGCCTTACGGGTAATCTTCATTTAGCAGCCACAGTTGGGACCAGCGACTTGGTCATTAAGCGAAGCAGTTGCTAAGTAGTTGTCCATTTTTAACATGATCAGTAACTTATTGTCCATTTCTTCTAGGAGGCCATACAAAAGCGCTTTGGCCTTGCAAAGACCCAGCTGCGGGTTTACTTGCACTACCAGCCTTCCTATTTCCATTTACACGTGCATTTCACTGCCCTGAGCTACGATGCACCGGGGTGCTCTGCAGAGCGGGCCCTCCTGCTTTCCGATGTGATGTATCATCTGGAGCTGGACTCCCAGTATTATCAAAAGTGCCCCTTGACCTTTCCTGTCCGAGCAGACGAATCTCTGCTAAAGAAATTCCAGGAAGCTGGTAAAGCCTGAACATCTGAGGTTCTTGAAGAAAGAATGGATGAAAAAAAAATATACACATAAACACAAAATGAGGATACCTTTATATGGTCTGTAAAATATTTTGGGTTTTTTTTTAAAGACTTAATTTGTATTTTTTTTTTCCCATTGGAAGATTTTTTTTAAAAAAAGTCAACAAGTAGCTGTGTTCAGGAGTTCCAGGTGTATCTTCCTTCCCCTAGCCCCCACTGTTTTTTGAGTCCCCATTTACCCAAACCAGTATAAATAGTGGCCAGAGTGTCAGCGTTCCAAGTGAACCCGCATGGCAATCCCCCGCTGTGGCAGCCCTGTTAAGTCCATCCAAAGATGGATCCAGGGCTGACACAGAGTTGATAGAATTTGAAAATCCACAGAATCTGGAAGGCTACAGGCATCATATTCTTGTGCTTTGTGGACCATGGATTTGACATTTCCGATGTTTCAGCAAATGGCAGGTTGATGCTCTTCGCTCTTCAATGGATTTGGGAGTTCAGCCCTACCAGCTTCCATGATGGTGACAAATTGTGGACATTGTATTCAAAAACAAGATGCAGAAAACCTCACGATGCAAGCAAGGTTATATGTGCTTCATGTTTCTATTTCCTCCCTCTAAAATTTACATTTGACCTTCTTTTAAAGCAGCAATACTTGACATTAATCTGGGTGCTTTCCCTGGGCTGGTTGCTCTCCAGATTATTTTAGACTACAGTTGATCACCTGACTGTTGGTTACCAAGGATCACGAATGGAGAAATAAGCTCTACATCAGTGTTTTGCAACTTTAAGATATGTGGACTTCAACTCCCAGAATCCCACCAGCCATCATTTTAGGTTGAGAAATCCTGCTCGACTCACAACCTGGAAGAAAGCCACATCTATAACAGTAACATGCAAAAATGGATGCCTATAAAACATCATAAAAAGCCCAAATCAGTTCAGTCTATGAAAATTGGCTCTTGTTTTTTCCCCTGTTCATTTTCCAGCTTTTCAGTCAATAGTATCTGGTCACTGCATTGGCTTGTCTAGCTTAGGGTTGGGGCATGTTTTCTCCAGATGTGTAACTCCAACTTTACATAATCTTAGCAAGTAAGGGAAGATTGCAGCTGCTGGCCAACATCTGGAAGGCCACCCCATTGCCTTTTCCCTTAAGTCCTTATGTGACTTTTTTGTTCCAATAAAACTGACCATGTGTTTTCTGTAAAGTAACTGCATTGTTTCTCAGCATTTTTTTTTAATTCTAAAAGTCCACATGTTTTAATTTTAATTAAAATTACATGACATCTGAGCAGCTCTGCAAATGTTAGGGTGGCCTGGACCAATCTTTAAAAAGGAGTTTTTGCTGTCAGGAGTGTTAAAAGAATGGATTAAGAAAAGAAAAATAAAGAAGGTATAAAGAAAGAATAAAGGTATTTTAATATCTTTTATGCTTCTAAGGGCTTCATCCCCACAGATCCGGTTTTTTCCCCTTCTGTTGCTGTGACCCTGACTTGTTCTTGCAGAATGAATTTACTATTAAAATACAGAAAACTGTAGAATTTTATCCCATTTCTATCGCTGTTAGTATTTCTATCAAGATATGATTTATCCTCCAAACTGCAAATATTTAGTGATTTTTAGATGACTTGAACTTAAGGGGGGAAAAAGACAGTTTTTTGCTAATACAACTTACAACCACAACAGGGACAAGAATTTCCATTGCCAAACAAGGCAGTTTTAAGTTAGTGCCCACTGTATTTATTGTTTTGCTTCAATTGTTACACTTATCACTGCAGTTGTTTAATGAAACATTCGGTGCTTAATTGAATCCAGATGCCCCTGTTGACTCACCTTGGCAGACGCTGGCTAGGCAGGTTGAAGATGGCAATTGCTTCATCCTGGGATGTTTCAACCATCCTAAAATATATGCCAGCTGCCAAACACCCACATTTTGAACTTGTAACCTGGGGGATGTTTTTTTCATTACAGTTACAATTTCCAGCAGCCACTAAACAAATGGAGGTAAGTCACGGACTACCCGCATTTATAGCTGAGAAGGGCTTAAAAAATAAACCTGCAAAATTAAGCTGTGTTTTAAGTATATGAAATTATAGCCCAGAACTAACAGTTTTATCGGGTTTTCATTGGGTTTTCATTGTGAATTGGGCCATTCTGCAACACTCATTTGCTAATTTTTTCCAATGTCTTCTATATTGATTTACTGTCACTTGCCAGAGAAAGAACTGGGGCGTAACAGGCGAAAGAGAAAATAGGGGAAGAAGATGGTAAGAGCAGCATTAACCATCTGGCATCTGGATGTGAGCGAGAACATTGCTGAGTCAATCAAAGAGAGTTGTTCCCAAATTCGGTGCCCTGAGACAGAACTTAAACAATTAAAAGTTCTTACGCACAGGAGCAGTGATGCCTAGGGTATATCAATATGACTCACAATTCTGGCAGAGGTTAATTCTGTGTGGGTTTACACAATTAAGTCTATCCAATTTGGGATAGTCACATTGGCTTTTTCCTGTATTTAACAGAATAACTTAGTTGGAAGGGATCTTAGAGGTCTTCTAGTCCAACCCCCTGCTCAGGCAGGAAGCTCTATACCATTTCAGACAAATAGTTGTCCAATCTCTTCTTAAAAGCTTCCAGTGTTGGAGCATTCACAACTTTTTGAAGCAAGTCATTCCACTGAATCATTGTTCTTTTGGAAATTTCTCCTTGAGAAATTGCTTTTCTCCTTGATTATTTGGCCTTCAGGTGTTTTGGAGAATAGTTTGACTCCCTCTTCTTTGTGGCAACCCCTGAGATATTGAATCACTGCTATTATGTCAACCCTAGTTCTTCTTTTCATTAAACTATACATACCCAATTCCAGCAACTGTTATTTATGTTTTAGCCTCCAGTCCCCTAGTCAACTTTGTTGCTCCCTCTCTGCACTCTTCCTAGAGTCTCAACATGTTGTTTACATCATGGAGACCAAAACTGGATGCAGTATTGCAAGTGTGGCCTTTTATAAAGCGGTATTAACACTTCACGTGACCTTGATTCTATCCCTCTGTTTATGCAGCCTAGGACTGCATTGGCATTTTTGGTAGCTGCAGCACATGGCTGGCTCATATTTAAGTAATTGTCCGCTAGGACTGCAAGATCTCTCTTACTATTATTGAGGCAGTACCACCGATACTGTACCTGAGCATTTGGTTTTTCTTACATAAATGTAGAACCTTACTTTTTTCCACCATTGAATTTCATTTTTGTTAGATAGGGCCCAGTGTTCAAGTCTGTTCAAGTCTGTAATCTTAAGCCTATCTTCTGGAGCGTTGGCTATTCCTGCCAACTTTGATGCTTAATCCTTATTTTAAAGCTTCACTTAGCTCACCCTTTCACCTAAACCGTTGCCATCATGGCTTCTGCAGCAGTGAAAAGCAGTCTTTGGGCTCGTCGGTGTAAAAAGACACAGCACAGGACAAAAGAGAGGGGGGGGGAAAAACTCCGTTGCCAGTTCTTAATAGTTGGTGGTTTTTATAACAGCTGCAGTGGAATTTGGCACTGGTGTGGCTTAGATAATGCCATTACTCTCCTCTGGAACAGATGGCAGTTTTACTTTTCTCAGAGGACAGTTGGTTTTGCAAAGATGCCCAGCAAACTAGCTCCTCTTCCAAGTGTGTCATCCATGCCAGTTGCCGTGACATCCCTGTGATTCATCCTTAACAGGAAGCCCTAAAGGGAAGGATAGGCTTTCCAAGTGAAAGTAGAGAAGCAAGGAAACATGTGTCAAGACAGGGATGCCTGGCTGAATGCTGCAGTTGACTGGTTTCACAAATATGCTAGGCTGGGGAGAGGTAACTTTTTAATGGGCAAGGCTTCTGTTCCCTCCCCAGCCCCCAAATAAAAAGGGAGTGGAGGAAGAACCCTTTTCCAAGGATCACCCCGTACTATGTGGCTTGTGATGTGGTGATATCACATGAATGGGTGGTGCCAAAATAATTGGTTGGGCGGTGTTGGAGGGATTTAAAATAGTGGGGTTGTGCAAGGCTTTGGATCTGAAAGCGGCTTTGGAGGTTGCCTGAGACATAGCAGCTTTGTGCAAACTCGAACTGGTTGAACCTGGTTAATTGGGAGAAAAGTCATCATCGTTTTAAGAAGTAGCAGATAGGTGTGATGCTCTTGCTCCTAGATCAGGGTGTGGGGAACTATGGCCCTTTTACGTCCTGTGGATTTCAACTCCCAGAATTCCTGAGCCAGCATGGAAGCACCTAGACCCCTGATCTAGAAGCTTCCAAGCACCTTTTTGCAGTCCTCTGGAGCTTCAGAACAAAAGGCCCAGGAGATGTGCATTGTTTCCCTCAGTATTAAGCCAAAGCTCTGCAAGTAAAAGGATTGTGTGTTGAGGGCAAGAGATCTCCTACTTTACGTGTTCTGTGAACAAAGTCTGATAGAACCGTTTCTGCAAAAGCTTTTTCATTCAGCTGTACGCAATGATAAAAACGCGGGTTGTTAATACAGACAGTATACTTTGAAAAGGCTTCTGTGATATGTACCCTGTGCAACATGGAACTTTTCAGGGGTGATCTCAGAAAGAAAAATAACAGAGTATCCTGTGGTGCAAAGCAAATAACCCTTTGAACCGATGTGTACAACTCAGGATGTCCAGGTGCTTAAACAAAATGCAAGATGGGTTTTTGAAACAAAAGTTTGGGGCTTGAAATAATCAAAGCTACTCTGTGTTTCAGTGGAATGGGAGATAAAACAACCGTCTGACTTTTCCTTGGAATTCCCAGAGTGTGCCTAGACTTGGCAGTCATGCAGAAAACCACTTGGCTGTGCAGCTGGCAAGCGTAAATCCCTTTTTCTTACACAGCTGAAGTTGGAGCAGACAGAGCTGGTCGTAGACAGGGGGAGAATTAAGCAGGCAGGCAGGGGAGTTCCACACAAAAGCAATGGTTTGTTTTAACCATGATTTATAGCCATGGTCTTAAATTGTGGGCTATGAGCCCCAGAATGGTTGTGAGCCACTAACTGGTGGTAGGGATTGCCAACATTTTACAGACTTGATCAGCTTGGACAAATAAAGCATGACTATTGGCAAAACTTGCTCTAGGGTTGCTCCGTGCAGCAACCTGCAAATTTGGAGAAATCTTGCAATAACTTTGGATAAAGTTTAACGCCAATAATTCTAATCGCAATCAAATTACACTGTGACTTAGCATATCCATGAACTCAATCAAAGAAAAGTGTGCAGCTGAGATGTAGCCATGGTTGCTTACAATTGTCCTACTTATTTCAGGAAGATTTAGGTTCAGGCAAGAATAGGCTGGATTTGCTTCTATGAGAAACTGACTGGGTTCTTTTTGATAAAATTAGGGATAGAGCTGTTTATATGCCATTGGCAGAAGTAGCCTCAGTAAAATAAAATACAGGTAACTCCTTGACTTATGACCAAAATTGGGATCCATTTCTAAGCAAGGTTGCTTAGTAAATAAGTTGAACCCAATTTTATGACTTCTTTTGCTACTGTTGTTAAACAAATCACTGCAGTTAACTAAATCGTGTGGTCATTAACTGATTTGTTTTCCCCATTGACTTTCCTTGTTGGAAGCCAGCCTTTTCACTTTTTAATACTTAGCTTTTCTGTCTTTCAATTTATCAGGGAATTCTTTATGTATCTGTGTTTCTTTCATCTGAGGTCTCTTTTTCTTTTTCAGTGGTATTGTGCCAGACTGGGCTTTTATAATCTCATTTTTCAGAGTTTCCCAAGCTTCTGGAGTTGTTTTCACCTTAAAATTTCCATCCATGCAATCCTTCCCAAGGTCTAAGTTTGTTAAAATCAGCTGTCTTAAAGTCCAAGACACTAGGTTGACTTTGTTTTTTTGCTTGTGGCTGCATTATCCAATAAGAAATTATCACTCTCCCCCAAAGTTCTTGTACCACATATACAAGAACTCCCCTACTGTACCATACAAATTTTTGAACTGTGCTCTACAAAGTTCCCACATTGCTTGTACCATAAAATACTACCAACACTTGATGTTCATGCTGATATATATTTATTTCAACGTTTAAAACTTTCTTTTTATTTGAGTTCAAGACAGCGTAGCAAGCTAGATCTTTTGGCTAAAGATGATGCAAACTTAGTGAGTACCGCATTCCCCCCCCTACGTTTGGCAATAAATATATGCTGACATGACAGCTGAATGTTGCAAGTGTTTACAATATTAATCCCACTGAGCAACAGCTGGAATCTCTAAATGCCTCCTGAATTTGGGAGAATTGACGTGTCATGATTATCACAAAGGTGAGCGAGATACATTTCTTTGAAAGCTGGGAGTTTGTTCCCCTCTAGTCCTCCCTTTAAAATTTCTCCCACGGAAGCTGATCCTGGCTTAGTTTTGGGGCCGAGGTTTCATATGCAAGGCCCCAAACCCATTATCTTCCATTATGCTAAAGATAATCAGTGATGTGCAACGGTGAAGGGCTGTGGGTGGCACCAGGGAAACCCCAATTCGAACCTACCCTGGCCACAGAAGCTTGATGGGCGATTGGGGGCTTGTCCTAGCTCAACCAGCTGCTGTTATGGGGAGAAATGGATCCTCTGGCTTCTCTCTTGGGCTCTTAAGGAAAGGTGGGAGATTCACTGCTTGTCGCTTAATGACACTAAGTGGGACTGGAAATGCTGCTGCTGTTAAGCAACATGTAAGTCAAAAAAATAAAATCCTCCTGACAAATGTCCCTTAGTGACAACAGTTCCAGTTGCTGTCGTTACATGCACCCCACCCCTCACACATGCATGACCCCACATACATGTACAACCCCCTGCAAGTGCTCCCTGCTGCCATGCATGCACATGCAAACCCCTGCATGTGCACCCCATCCCTTCGCATCTGCAGCAGAGACTTGAAGACCAGCTGGCTGGCTGGCGGGAAGCGCCGCACTCATGCATGTGTGGCAGAGCTGAGCTGGGGTGACGGCTCGTGTGCCCAGAGAGAGGGCTCTGCATGCCACCTCTGGCATGCGTGCCACTGGTTCGCCATCACGGTACCAGGGTCTTACTGCAGACCTGAGTTTTGTCAGTTTGTGGTGGAACTGAAATGGCTTCTGTATGAACGAACCATCAAAGAAGGATGCGGAGAAGCACTAACTTATTCCAGAGGTTGAAGCAAGTGTGAGTAACTCATCTTTGGTGGAGGACAAAGAAACTGGGAAGGGTTTTCCAAGTAATTATTATAACCTACAATAAGGCAGCTTTCCTGCAATCCAGGGTCCCTCTAAACCCGGGCACACCTCCAAAGGGTTGAGAGTTGTTTGAAAAAGCCCAAGTGGGACAGGCCAGGAGAGACAGGTGTCCGCAGCTATTCTGTCTCTCCTGCCCTCTTTCCCCAACCTTCCTTTCGTTGCTAATTCTCGGTTCTCAACACTGACCGCTTACAGGCCTGGCTGAAACACCTGTAAGCCTTTTTGGCTTTATTTGGTGGGGGTGGGGTGGGGCCCCCATTTTTAACCCCCTCGTGGCTACCCTCGAGTTCCAACGCCTGCAAAGGAAGAAGGCAAAAGCTCCAGCCCTCTTCGCAAAATGGGAAAACCTCCACCTGCTTTTGTGTGTGTGTGTGTGTGTGTGTTTCCTCCCGCGAAGCAGCCGCCCTCGGACGAGCCCGCTTCCCACGGGGTTGCATCCCCACGACCCGCCATGCCCAACGCCCATTGCCGGGCGAGGGGAAAAACCTTCGCCTGCCATGCAAAAAAGCTCCGGCCTCCGCATTTTGGCGCTGGACCCCCACCCCCAACCCCCACCC
>JANHFN010000002.1:816736-834016 GCA_032468175.1 Toxicocalamus goodenoughensis
CATTATTCCTTGTCTGGCCTTCAGGTGCTTTAGAAAATAGCTTGACCCCCTTCCTCTCTGTGGCAACCCCTCAAATATTGGAAGACGGGTTCTCCTGTCTCCCCTGGTCCTTCTCTTCACTAGACTAGCCATGCCCAGTTTCTGTAACTGTTCTTCATATGTTTTAGTCTCCAGTCCCCTAATCCTGGTTGCTCTTCTTTGCACTAGAGAACTAGAATGAAACAAAACAGAAACATACATCCAACCGTAACAACTACAGGTTGTCCTCAACTTACAACTGTTCATGGAGTGACCGTTCAAAATGGCACAGAAAAAAGTGACTTATGACCTATTTTTACACTAATGACTGTTGCAACATCCCCAAGTGATTTACATTCGGATGCTTGACAACTGACTCACATTTATGATGGGTGTAATAATAACATGGCTTCAACTGGTTCATACAGGTAGTCCTTGACTTACCGCAGTTCACTTAGTCACCATTCAAAGTTACAATGGCACTGAAAAAAAGTGAGCTATGACTGTTTTTCACCCTTATGACGGTTTCAACATCCCTGTAGTCACGTGATTTACATTCGGTGCTTGACAACTGACTCACATTTATGACGGGTGCAATAACTTGGCATCATGCGATCCCCCTTTTGCGACCTTCAGATGAGCAAAGTCCATGGGGAAGCCAGATTCACTTAACAACCTAATTAATTTAAAAACTGCAATGATTCACTTAACAATTGTGGTAAGAAAGCTCATAAAATGGGGCAAAACTCACTTAACAAATGCCTCGCTTAGCAACATAAATTGGGCTCAATTGTGGTCACAATTGGGCTCTATTGTGGTCATAAGTCGAGGACTGCCTGTACTACAACAACAACAAATAGTGTATTAAAAAAAAGAGAGAAAAAAACCCTGGTCAATTAAATTGAACATTTAACATGTAAAAAAATAAAAGGAGCCTTGGTGGCGCAGTGGTTAGAGTGCTACTTCTGCAGCCAGCTGCCTGCAATTTGGCAGTTCAAATCTCGCCCAGCTCAAGGTTGACTCAGCCTTCCATCCTTCTGAGGTGGGTAAAATGAGGACCCAGATTGTTGGGGGCAAGAGGCTGACTCTTTAAACCGCTTAGAGAGGGTTGTGGTATATGAGTCTAAGTGCTATTGCTATCATTTGCAGAAAACTTTCTTTGAGGACCTCTCTGGAAAGAAGATTGTGGGCAATTTCTTAGGACAGGACCTTTTCAATGACAGCACCAATACTTTGAGATTCCATTTCTTTGGTGGTTTCTTTGTCAAGCTAATTTAAGAAAATTCTCACAACATTTTTATTCATTTGCTTTCCCATCATAATAGACATGCCTATTTGCTCTGTATTTTTGATTGCTTTTTAAATTGCATTTCTGGTTGTACGTCTTTGTTGCTTTTCTGTTGCTTTATTGCTGTAATGTTTTATTTGTTTATGGTTTTGATAGCTTTATGATTGATTTAGTTTAGTCTGGATGGGTTTTATTTAGCTTTGATGTTTATTATTCTGTTGTTAACCCCTGGGAGCTGGCCTGTTAATTGAGAACATAAGTATACAAATGGGAAACATACAGTATATACACATGGGAAACATACAGTATATACACATGCACACATAAATACACATATACATACAGTACTGCTTTTCATGTATGAGAATGTTAGAAAGAGGTCACAGATAAATTCAAATTTTAATTTCCTGTTAAAGATACTGGCTTTTCTTGAAGTATTATAATCCCATCTTCACTATCTAATAAACCAGAAAGATATTTTGTTTGTTTTAGGATTGTTGAATGAGCTAAATAAACCTAGACAATTAAAAACTGGGTCATTTGTCTTTCATGCAGAATGGCACCATTTCAGCGTGACAATTTCTGCTCATGAATGAAATCTAAAACATTTTAGCTCTTGCCCGAACAAAATTGTCTTATTTATGTATTTATTGCTTTTATAGCTTACATTTTTCCTAAGAGGTAGAGATGAGGCTGATAGTTCTTCACTTTTGCTTTGCAGTGATACCATGAATAACTTTGGCTAAAATTCTAGCCACCGTACCACAACAGCATTATCCATTTTGCTTCTCTGCTTGTGTTGTACCAAAAGAACAACTAAGAAAGAAGGAACACATTATTTATTTTCTAGCGCCTTAGTTTAGCTAAGCTTAGCCGTTATCCACAGAAAGTTCAGCAATAGATGCAGATTAGTCATTTGAACCCCTCCGATGGGTTTAACAGCCGCAGAGTTTTGGTGGAGATAAGTAAAAGATTTCCTCGTTGGCTGGATTCAGAGAACACTCTAGACTTGGCTTTTGACTCAATTTGAGGTAATCCTTCCAGTGGGTGCTCAACCAGATCAGTTAATTCAGTGTACTCTACAGGTAGTCCTCAACTTACGACCACAAATGAGCCCAACATTTCTGTTGCTAAGTGAGACATTTGTTAAGTGAGTTTTGCACCATTTTACGACCTTTCTTGCCACTGTTGTTAAGTGAGTCATTGCAGTTGTTAACTTAGTAATCCAGTTGTTAAGGAAATCTGGCTTCCCCATTGCCTTTGCTTGTCAGAAAGTCGCAAAAGGAGATCACATGACCCCAGGACATTGCAACCGTCATAAATATGAACCAGTTGCCAAGCATCTGAATGTAATCACATGACCACAGAGATGCTGCAACGGTCCTAAGTGTGAAAAACAGCGGTAAATCACTTTTTTCAGTGCCATTGTAACTTTGGTCACCAAATGAACTATTATAAGTCGAGGACTACCTGTACTTAAGGAAACCATAGATTAGCTTGTGGACCTCCTCTGCAGAAAGCATTTACCTCAAGGAGATTACATCTATGCCAAGGCTATCCTTGGCATCCCCAGGACCAGATATCCTGGAAGTCCTAATGTTGGAGCTCTGTCTCCTGTGTTTTCATGTACATGGGATGTTTGTTGAAAGTTGAAGAAAACTGCTTCCATGGACTCATGACTTGCAACAAGAGATGTAGATGCAAGATGGAGAGGAAGAATAATCTCAGGCTATTCTTGGACTAAGCTATACAAAACTTGGTTAAGTTTTGGTTCTCTTTGTTGTGTGAATTGTGGTTTGTTTTTTTTTCAAACCATGGTTAAGGAAACAATAAGGAGAATGGTTTGTGTTTAGTCACAGTTGGTTAATGTTGAAGAACTAGACATAGAAATCATTATACTCGCATCTCTTGGGTGGAAACCCATGAAGTACCAGTGAACTGATGTTTAAAAGAAGATGAAAAAAGAAAAAAAGTGACTTAATTCAAGGAATCTCATGATACATTTAGAGGAAAGCTTGAATCAAATAGCTCTTTAGAGATGTCTATACTTGCTCAGTGACAAAAATATAAGTAGACATCCCTGAGTAAGTGGGTCTAATGGGGTCTATTTGGCTTCATTTCATATCCCAAGTGTAGTGTTTTCTAATAAATTGGTATACAAATGTAGCTACCACTCAAAAATAGACAATATGGGTGACAAGACGTTTATGTGAATGAGATCTGCATATTCCAAGAAGTCTAATTTGACATTATGACTAAAACACCGTGCTTTTGAGTTCATATAATTATCTAGATGGATGAAATATTCCAAGGAATTTTGATCTGAAATAATCAACACAACTCTAGCCATTCATAAAGGGATGATTATAGCTAGCAATTGGCTCGGTCAATAGATCTTTATGTGGAAGACAAAGTACACATAATTTAAACAAATTCATTTATGTAGAGCAAACAAAGCCAGCCTTTCATTGCATTGAAGGAAAGGGAGCTCAAATGAAATGTTTTTTCAATGTATTTCATTATCTGCTTCTTGCAGTAAACTGTATTCCAACCTAGTTGCAACAGATAAATGTTAACTTTTCAAAGCTACCTGTGAGCCAAGATACATTTATAATAAAGTGCATTTATGAACTAATTTCTCATCATGGGACAGCAGAAGTGGTTATTCAGCAGGTTCTAACAGGTTCTGGAGAACTGGTAGCGGAAATTTTGAGTAATTCGGAGAACCAGCAAATACCACCTCTGGCAAATACCACCAACCCCATCTATTCTCTGCCTCCTGAATCCCAGCTGATCGTCTGGGTCTTCTTTGGTTTCCCTGCACAGGAGAACGGAGCTGGAGAGCAGGTTAGTGGGGTGGGGAGGGAATGGAGATTTTGCAGTATCTTTCCTCTGTCACGCCCACCAAGCCACACCACACCCGCAGAACCAATAGTAAAAAATGTTGAATCCCACCACTGTGGGACAGTCTTACTGTTAGAGCAACACAGCCAGTATAAAAATCAGAATTAGCTAAAAAGCTAGAATAACGGAGCAGTGATAAAAAGTCATGTTATATGTTCCGCTTGGCACACTCCAAGACGCCTGGCTGAAATAGAGACTCGAAGGGTGTAGCTCTTTTTTGAAAAGTGAGCAGTTTTATAAACAGGCTGTGTCATCCTTCTTCCCAAGAAAAGAAAAGTGCTGAGCAGAAAGAGGAAGATGAAAACACTTAAAAGCATCTGGTTATGAAATCTTTGACATAGGATATGTAGAAAAAATATGTTTAATTTTGGATGCACCTTGTACCTCACTCTGCCAAGCTTATGGTATTGTGCTTTCTGCTTCAAAAGGGTGAGACGTTGTACCCTGAATTTTCAACATTTTGGATCTGAGGAGGCTTTGGGGCCACAAAGACAGAAGCTTAGAGTCCTTAAATCCTTCCTTTAAGATTATTCTGTACTAGGAGACTAGAAGGAGTAGAGTAGGGTTAGGGAAGTATGACCAGATGTTGATAGACAGCAGTTGGCTAAATTCCTGATAGTCATTTTGGGTGGAACTGCTGGGAATTGTGGTGGAAGAACAACTGGAACACTTCCTAGAAGTTCTCAACCCTGGATCTTAAAATACCAGTACTATTGTCCAGCCTCTTCCATGGGATACCTGCTGTGGTGGAGGATCAAAATGGGCTAGTAGGATCAGGAAGATGCAGGAAGGTGCAGTTATATTTCAGTTGTGTTTACAAAGACTTAGAGAAAGTCCATGCAAGAGTTCACAGTGAAGACAGAGATCTTCCAAAATGGTATAGGGAACTCCTGTCCCTGCCCAAGAAGGACATTTTAAGGTTCACCAACAGTTGCATGGATCTCTTTTGGAAAAAGAGGCCCACGCCACTGGATATATTTTCAAAGTGTCTCTAGTACTGTCATGTTACACAAGATGCAGAAGCTGATCCATGGAATTCAAGCCAGTTTGTCCACTATGCAAAACCAAAATGGCAGATTTCCTTACTTCTCTGTCCAACCAACTCTGCTATGGTCTGGAACGGACGCAGAATTGTCAAAAGTACATAGTCTTCCCATTATTTAATCTTATGGCAAAGTGAGGCAATCCAATATTCATTGTCTTACTTGCATTAAAGATCTATTTTCATCAGATGGTATAAATTAGGAATCTTGAAAACTGCCATGCTGGTTTGACATAATATATTAAGTCCTTATGTAATTTCTTTGATTTTAGCACTTAATGTGTTTAGTGATGGCAGAGGATATTTTTAGCTCAGGACAGGAAAGAGAATAAGAATAGAATATTTTTTATTGGCCAAGTGTGATTGGGCACACAAGGAATTTGTCCCCACTGCACAAGCTCCAGTGGTGGGATTCAATTTTTTTTACTACCGGTTCTGAGGGCATGGTTTAGTGGGCGTGGTGCAGCATGGTGGCCGTGGCAGGGAAGGATACTGTAAAATCTCCATTCCCTCCCCACCCCACTAACCTGCTTTCCAGCTCCGTTCTCCTGTGTAGGGCAACAAAAGAAGACCCAGACGATCAGCTGGGACTCGGCAGGCAGAGAATAGATGGGCTTGGCGGAGCCAGTCAGAGGTGGCATTTGCCGGTTCGCCGAACTACTCAAAATTTCCGCTACCGGTTCTCCAGAACTGGTCAGAACCTGCTGAATACCACCTCTGATAAGCTCTCAGTGTACATATGAACAACAAACTTTGTTGTTTGTTGAACTGTGGGGTCCTTGGTGCTCTCATTGTTTTTTTACAGCTATTTCATTAGCAAACTAGATAGTATCATGAGTGCCCCTGATCAGTGCACTGGTGATATTGCTTAGTTTGGTAATGAAACATCTGCAAGAAAACTACCAATCTCAGAAAGCATCAAGGACCCCAAAATATGTTTTAGTTGCCTGCATGAATCTAACATCATGTCAATTCAATCCTTTTGCCCATCAAAGATGGGGACGCAGGGAAGATTGACAGCAAGTCTTCAAGGGTTCAGGCAGGAGATTGCTAAATTTATTTGAAGGCGCCGAGACTCGGTGTGGAAAACAAGCACTCATCCTTAAGCCATGAAAACATGGTTTGTCTTTTGGTTGGTGGGCAGATGAAGCCAGCTATAAATTTCCAACAGGAAGTGGTTAGAAAGAGAAAAAGCAAAGCAGGGAAATTATGGGGTGACTGATTCTATGCCTTTGAGAGTTTTACATTAATCAAACATAATGAAACGCAGAAGGTAGAAACAGTGGAAACCGGTTTCTTTCATGCATAGTTTCGTTGGTGATAAAGACAGGATTTATTGCTTATTATGGCTTTGCAAAATGGGCAGCTTGTTACCAACGGATTTATCATCAGATATTTGCAGTGGCTTTTTTTTCCTATTTGAGAGGTTTGCTCTTAATCATGGCTTTTGGGGTGTTATGTATTTCTGAATATGGGCTTAATCAAGCCAGGCAACTATGGTAACTTTACAACTTGTGGACTTCAACAACAAGAATTCCTGAGCCAATATTGGTTTTGGAAGTGGTCAGTCTCTGGAGGCAGTTACAAGGAAGACAGTTGAAGGCACATTAAAAAAGGACCCCTTTTATTATGAAATAAGTTGTGTTTGGAGGTCGGTCAAATTACCAGACTGGTTGAAGCTACGGCATTTCTTGCAAGAAATTCTGGTTCTCATTTTTTCTGCCATTGGGTGGGTCAGGGGAAGATTCTTCTTTAAGGTTGCACAATATTTTGGGTTTTTAAATCATCTGGACATAGTGACATTATGAGCAGAAGGCAAAGGACCAGCAAAATAATCTGCCATTGATGGAAAGGTCACCTAGCCTTGTAATTAGTTGGTTTCTGTAGGTCTCCTCCCACTTTTGATTGTGCAAGAGGTTGCAAACAAGTGAGCAACATCTTCAGATGTAATTTTTACAGAATTGAGCAGAAGAACCAAGTTGAATTGTTGGCTCCCAGTTCAAATCCAAATAAATAAATTACATTAATTTTTTTAAAAGTCAAATCGCACATTAAAGGAAACCTTTTTTCTTCATGAAAAAAATGAGTTTGTGGGTTAAGATACGTTATGCAAATAAAACATATACAGGTAGAACTCGACTTAATGACAAAATTGAGCCCAAAATTTCTATTGCTAAGTGAGACATTTTCCAATTTACGAACTTTCTTGCCATAGTTGTTAACACTGCCCTTGTTAAATTAGTACCATGGTGGTACTAATTTCCCTATTGACTTCGCTTGTCAGAAGGTTGCAAAAGGGGAGCAACCGTCATAAATACGAATTGGTTGCCAAGTGTCTCAATTTTGATTTGAATGCTGCAACAGTCATAAGTGTGAAAAATGATCATAAGTCACTTTTTAATTTAACTTTCAGTGGTCATTAAATAAATTGTTGGAAGTTGAGGACTACCTGTATATGATTTGAGACACGAATGTTTATAATCAGAAGTAGTTTTGTGGAATTCAATGAGGCTTCATTCCACATCAGACGATTCTGGATTACAATCAAATTACTTCTGTTGGCTTCCAAGCAGGCAAAAAAAGTGTAAAATCTTGAACCCAGGCAATGTCAATGCAATGACTGGAAATGTACTGAGAGAAAAGAATATTTGTAGCTCAAGGTTGAACTGTGATGCTCTCTGAGCTTGGGTTTTTTTTGGGCTTGGTGGCTTGGTAGAGCACTGATGATGTTGCCTAGTGTGGTAATGAAATGTCTGTAAGAAAGCCACAAGCCCAGAGAGAACACCAAGGAGCCATGGTGAATAGGCGGCAATACAAATCTAATAAATAAAATAAATAAACCCACAGATTGGAAATATAATTTGAAACCTTTTCTGCCTCTAATTTCACAAAAGCACCAAAGCTTTTTATTTTCATGTTCATGCCACCTACATTTTTAGGAACCTTAAAAGCTGTAGCAGGACTAAAAGACTTGGTGGCAACCAGAGTGGGACAGCAGGTACAACAAAGCACTCACGAATGGTAAGTTTGAAAGAAAATTAGCTGAGGAGAAACTAACTTGTCAAAATGGGGTGGGATTTGAGTCCCAGAAAAGTTAGGTTAACAACTACTCAGATGTTTTTTCTTTTTAAATAGGCAGTCAAATAGTAAATCAATGAAGATTTTTCTGGCAGGGAACGCATTCTGTAGAGGAGAGATGCAAGCCAATTTAATTTCTGGAATATAGAAAGTGGCTTGGCAGAAGCAATTCACCTTGGACTGAATTTGGATCCCCTTTGTGTAAATTATTCTGACTGCTTTGTGTTGCTTCATTCAAAGAACATAGAATAACATAGTTGGAAGGGACCTTGGTGGTCTTCTAGTCCACCCCTCTGCTGGAGCAGGAGATCCTATCCCATTTCAGACAACTGGCTGTTCAGTCTGTTCTTAAAAGCCTCCACAATGGGGCATCCACAACTTCTGAAGGCAAGCTGTTCCATTGGTTAATTGTTCCCACTATTAGGAAATTTCTCTTTAGTTCTTGATGGCTTCTCTCCTGATTAATTTCCATCCATTGTTTTGATGGAAAGTAGGTTCTTATTAAAGGCACAGCTCCATCCATAGTCTTAAGGCTGTTTTGCTGATACGTTTTCCTAAAGCTGGTCACTCATACATAAAATCTTTATTTAGTTTAGAATTTAAACTGTTTAGACCTTACAGTTCTTTTAAGAACCCAACAAAAAATTGGGTTCAGAAGAAAGTCCTCTGCTTATTGCTTCAGTAGCCATAAAAATCAAATCCCGGGATATAAAGGCATGTATAATGCTTTGTTAATGTACAATTTCTGATTGGGAAATGGTCAAGGGTCCAAAATGACACTTCCTTTTGCTGAATGCTATCTAGCATTTATTGATTATATTTACAAGCTTGATGTGTTGCTGTCGTTCACCTGCTGTTTGGAATTGTAGAGACTTCCATGCCAATTAAGTAGACTGCAACCGTTGAAATAAAAGCTGTATTAGTAAGTTTAGCAACCAAAACTTATATTGCAAAAATATTGCAATAGGATTAATTCAGTGATGCAATAAAAAAAGTTTTCAGATATAAAAATGCTTTGGCCATCAGATCACAATACAAGAGGTTGGGGTAACAGACCTGTTTGACAAGGTGATCCATAACATACAGTAGTTGCTGTCCATTGGTGCTATTGGCCATTCTCCAGATCTACGGGATATCCAATGCATGGCTTCATTGGTGACAAATTACAAATTGCAATAGTTGTGGAACTTTGTTTCATCTCCCGCACCATACCCCTTCCTCTACTTTATGGTTTGTTGCTGAAGACAAAGGTGGCCTTTTAATTTTCACTTACCCAAACTGTTTCCCTGGATAAAAACACACCCTTTCTAGCTTCAGTTACCCTTGGTATTTTTTTAACAGTTTCAGGTTATTATAGTGTTTCAGAGACCATGCAATCTTTCTTAGTAAGACAGCAACAGCTGCCAAATGGGGAACATGAAAGGCTAATGGTATTTATGAATTTTCAGCCAAATTGTTCCCCAATGATGTTGAATGTAGGCGACAGAGGAAATGGTTGCTTTAGTTTTAACTTAAACAACTCCAGCTCTGAACCTTAGACTATTAATGAAGTGATTTGTTTATTTCAGGATCGTGAGTCCTTGGCTTGACATAATTCTGATTTCTGTATTTTGAATTTCAGCTATCGTTTCTGACGGCTGTATAAACTAGGTCTGTACAGAGATTCAAATCCAAGAGCAGACCAAGCCCATGTAACATTGGTCAGGAAAGACTTTTAAAGCAGCTGTGTCTTTTCCTTGAAAGCCTTCTACATCTGACCTGGATCTCTGAGGGAAAATAAAATATTTGGTTTCAGGTATTTCCAGAGAAGTCATGTTCATGCACACATTCCAAAATAGATTTCCCCCTTTGCATCCATTCCTTTGCAAAACCCTAACAAAACATGTTTATCAAGTGCTAAGCAATTTCTAAATATGTTGCCTTTCACCTCCCAGCTTGGAATATATCAATAATTGTGCAATGTTTCTTCTGAATTTCCACCAGTGTTTCGCAAACTGTTTAAGTAAAACAGAAAGCAACCAGTTTTCAGCGAACTGTTGCCAAGAAAACATTTAATCTCAGTTTTCCAGGGATGATCCCAATTGTAGTTTCAAACGGGTTGGGAGAGATCTTTCCCAATTTAGCTCTTGTTTCTATTTATTCTCTGAAAAGCCTGCGAGGCTGGTCATGGAGATCTGGGCAGTGACCAAAAATACAAGTAATTCCTAGAAGAACTTCATTTAAACCACATAAAAACGAAGTTGCTTATGAAACTTTCCTGGCCTACAAAATCTTGGCTGTTCTGAAAAGTTTTTGGAACGTCAGTGCCAGGACTATTATACGAATTATACACTTTTACCGTAATTGTGCATTGAATTTTGGTTAGTGAGTGCTACTGTTATTCCCGCATTGTTTGCAGCTGTTACTTTTGTACACCCCTTAGAGCAGGGGTGTCAAACTCCATTTCACTGAGGGCCACATCAGGGTTGTGTTTGACCTCGGGGGGCCCAGGAGGCTTGTGGCCAGCTCAATGTCACTTGGGGATGCCTGTGGTGGCCCAACCGCTTTGCCAGTGAAAACGGAGCTCAGGAGGGCTGCGGCAGAGAGCTGCAGGAGGCTATTGCAGCCAAAAACAGAGCTTTGCTGGCAGCCCTGTGGGCCAGATCTTAGCACCCCGCAGGCTGAATGTATACCCCGTGAGCCTTGAGTTTGACACGCCTGCCTTAAGGTGACCTTGATTAAAGCAGTACCTAAATTCACAACTAATAAATGAAAATGTTGGCTGTTTACCCTCATCAGTAAAATGTTTCTCTGCATCTAGCTTCCTTTCCCAGGTAGGAACTTGTGGGATAAAAGATCAAAATTTTTTGTCTCTTTTGGTGGGCTTTCTCTGCCTACTTTTGAAGTTAGCATTGAAGGAATGTGATAATGTGATTTGTGATAAAATATAGATCAGAGGTGTGGCAAGTTTAAGACTTGTGGACTTCAACTCCCAGAATTCCTGAGCTAGCAGGACTGGAGAAGGAATTCTGGGAATTGAAGTCCACAAGTCTTAAACTTTCCAAGTTGAAGACCCCTGATATAGATAGTCCTCGAGTTACAACCACAATTGGGGCCAGAATTTCTTACATTATAAGCAAGGCAAGTTGTTAAGTGAGTTGCACTCTATTTTATTATCTTGTTGGCCACAATGGTTGAGCTAATTGCTGCTGCTATTCAATGAATCAGATGGTCACTAAGTGAATCCAGCTTTGCCCCAGGGACTTTGCTTGTTGGAAGCCAACTAGGAAGATTGCAAATGGCGATCAGAAGACCTTGAGATGCTGCAACCATCCTAAATACATGCCAGTTACCAAGCCCCTGGATATTGATCAAGTGACCATGGGGAGTGCTGCAATGGTCATAAGTTTGAGAACCAGTTGAAAATCACTTTTTTTAGTGCCCTTCTAACTTTGAATGGTCGCTAAACAATTTGTTGTAAGTTGAGGATGAGCTGCATTGCAGTATGGAGTCCTCTATTCTCTCTTCCAGAATATTCCTTGCCACCTCCAGTTGCTTAAATTTCTTTCAGATAGTTTTCTCAACTTCTCTTTCAAGATTTTATCTATCTGTATATATATATATATATATATAGGCATGTGTGTATACACATTCCCACATACCTAAAAAGCATGTTGTTTTGGATATAGAAGGACTTTGGATCTAGAAGGAGATGGTTTGAAGTCACCAGGCTAGAAAGCAAGAGACCATGAGTTCAAATCTCATCTTAGCTACGAAAGCCACCTGAGTGACCCTGGGCCGGTCACTATCTCTCAGCCCAATTCACCTCACAGAATGGTCGTTGTGAGGGAAATAGAAGGAGGAACATGTGTTGGATATGTTCACTTCCTTGAGTTATTTGTAAATATGATAAAGGTGGGATATAAATAAATAAATATAAAATAATTATCCCCTCGGAATTCTTTGTTATTAGAAAGCACAGCCTCTGAAAAAGCAGACTTCTCATTACACAAGTCTCAGCCTTCTCCTTATTGGTTGAAAAGCCATATAAAACAGATATCTTTCTTTGCTGAAACTGTCTTTCTCAGTAACTTCATGTTTGTGGACTTTTCCATTGCAAAATAAATAGTTCCCCCCCCCCCCCGTTATTCTTGGGTGTATAAAATTCTGCAAGCATTCCTTGGTTTATTCAAAGAAGCCCAAAGCCAATACTTACTTCTAACTTCGGAAGCAAGGTAGCTGGGGATCCCTCGACAAAATGCTTGCACCTGCTTCCCGTAGACGGACAGGTCTGGGATTCTCTTACGGGAAACGGTGAAGGAGACTTCCTTGGGGGCAGGCCCACTTCTAGGATCCTTCTAAAAGAGGGGAGAACCAGGGGGTTGGGTTTCAAGATGGATGCAGTGAACGGCATGCAATACGGTGGGAAGAGGGATTTCATGTCACTCTTTAGACTTCGGCTCATTAGCCATCAGGGCCAAAGGGGGGGGGGAAGTCTCCCTTATCAATATACTGAATAACAGAGTTGGAAGGGACCTTGGGGGTCATCTAGTCCAGCCCCATGCCCAAGCAGGAGACCCTACACCATTTCTGACAAATGGCAGTCCAATCTCTACTTGTTTCAAGTGATGAAACTTCCGAAACTGCCACAACTTCCGAAGGCAACTTCTGTTCCATGGGTTGATTGTTCTCACTGTCAGAAAATATCTCTTTATTTCCAGGTTGACTCTCTCCTTGTTCAGTTTCTATCCATTATTCCTTGTCTGGCCTACAGGTGCTTTAGAAAACAGCTTGACCCCCTCCTCCTCTCTGTGGCAGTCCCTCAAATACTGGAAGACTGCTATCGTGTCTCCTCTGGTCCTTCTCTTCCCTAGACCAGCCAGGCCCAGTTCCTGCAACCGTTCATCGTATGTTTTAGCCTCCAGTCCCCTCATCATCCTGGTTGCTCTTCTCGGCACTTTTTCCTAGAGTCTCAACCTCTTTTTTTATAGTGTGGTGATCAAAACTGGATGCAGCTTTTTTGGCTGTTGCTGCACACGGCTGGCTCCTATTTAGCTGGTTGTCCACTAAGACTCCAAGATCCCTCTCCCAGTTCCTGCTATTAAGACTGAAGGCATTGGGATGGATGGGGTGTTGCTGGCAGGCATCCACCTGTGTATGGTGTCCTCGGTGCTTCGTGGTACCCTTCTGCTGGGCCCAGATGGACCACCTCCCTCCCAGATCTCCCTCTCTTTACCTGTTTTTGCCGGATGGTTTTGGGAAGAGTAGTTATCTCTGGCACGATCTGTTTATTCATTCTGGTGATGAAGCAGACTTTCTTGGACAATATCCGGCTTGCCATGAAGCCCTATCAAAACAAAACAGAAGCCAAAAAAATGACAACTACGCCAAGAGAAACTGGAGAAGTTTCCCGAGCCTTCCCATTAGATTATAAGATCTCAGTTAGGTTCACCTTGTATTGTTTCTAATAGAACATGAGGAAACAGTTAAGCTACAGGACTTTCAAATGCTCATATTTATTGTATGCTGTGGTTGTTCTATTGAACTTCAGCTATTATAGTCCTTTGTTTGAAATAACAGATGGGTTAAAATATTCTGTTCTTCAAGAAGCTGCCACTAAATGACAAGACATTTTATATGATTTAAATGAGACCTAAAACATCACTTCATTGTTTATCACACAATCTATAGATTCTTTGTTATACTGTTAACCTCTGCAAGTTTTGATGGAAAATATGCAGCATACTTAAGTTTAACAAGTTAAAATCCAGAAACGAATTTTTCTTTTACAAGCTTTATGAAGGAAGTGAGTCACATAATATCCTAGTGATGCCACAGACTGTTCTTCTGAACGCCCTTTGGATAGGAAATGAATAGAATAGAATTAGAATAGAATAATAGAATTAGAAGGGACCTTGGAGGTCATCTAGTCCAACCCCCTGCCCAAGCAGGAAACCCTACACTACTTCAGACAAGTGGTTATCCAACATCTCTTTAAAAACTTCCAGTGTTGCAGATGCTGAAGAAGATTGTGCAGTGGGGAAAAGCTCTCAACAACATTGTGACTTCACAACACGTAAGAACTTCACACCCTCAAGGACAAATTCTCTTTTGATGCTACTTGAGGTCAAAAGATAATAGTGTTTCTTACAGTGCCGTAATCCATGACGAAGCTCCAAGAATTCCTGCCATTGTTGTGGTTTATGTTCACCACTTTCCTTTTGTGATCAATGTTCACAGTTTGATGTGAAGTCCCTCCAACGTTTCCCTGGTTGTTTTCAATGATGTTTTTGGGGAGGAAAGATAAAGGACAAGAGTTGAGAAATCTATTCTTAGATTCATAAAAAATACAATATAAGAGAGCAGCTGCTGCAATTGATACCAGTGATAGGGCTACAAGTCTGCTTTTAAAAAATCAGACTTTGGAAGAATATTGCTTAGTTCCTCAAAACTTTGGTTTATCCTTTCTCTTGTTCCCAACTGGGTGACTTAATTCACAGATTTGTGGAAAAGCACATCTTGGAAAGCATTATTTTTACTTCTTTTAATCCTGCTTTTCAGTTTAGAAACATTCAAAGGGGTTTTTGCCAAGTGTGGCAACAGTGGGAAAAACATAAACACCACCCACTTCAACCAGAGCTTTGAAAGTCTAATTGCAACAATTAAATTATTGGTATCCTATGACTATTATTAAGTGTGGTACCTGATGATTCTTGACTCTTGATGAATGTATCTTTTCTTTTATGTATACTGAGAGCATTTGCACCAAGACAAATCCCTTGTGTGTCCAATCACACTTGGCCGGTAAAGAATTATATTCTATCCTAACTGTACTTCCTTAACATTACCATCAGAGGGAGAAATAACACAAGCTACTGAATGATCTTAGTTTAAAAAGGGTTTTAAAAAAGAAAACCTACTGTAGTTTTTCTTTCATTAAAAAAATCACACATTTTCTTACTTCCCAACAGAATTCTTCTGAGAATAATAAATGTAAGGGTATAAGATGAAATCAGGAAAAAAAAATCCTCTTCCAAACAACTATAAGAAAGGTAAATATTATAGTCTGAGCTGCAGTGGGACTAGCAATAGTTATGCTTTTAGCTTGTGCCTGTATATTGAGTTAAAATCAGAATCACCAAAGAGAAATAAATTATATTATCTTTTGTACCAAATCATAATGCTGGTGACAAGATTACTCGTTTTTAAGCAGTCTCACGATTTCATTATGTAAGTTTATGTGTGTAAAGTGTGTGTGTGTTTGTGTGTGTGTGCATGTGTGTGTGTTTTCATATGCTTTCTTTATGGCTAACAAATCTGCTGCAGTCTGGATTAATTGCAGATTTAAAATAGTTGTTAAGGGCAACACTATGTAAAATACAGGTAGTCCTTGACTTACAACAGCTCATTTAGTGACCGTTCAAAGTTAGAACTGCACTGAAAAAAGTGACTTATGACAATTTTTCACACTTATGACCACTTCAGCATCCCCATAGTCACAGGATCAAATTCAGATGCTTGGCAACTGACTCATGTTTATAACAGTTGCAGTGTCCCGAGGTTTTGTGATAAACGTCTGGCAAGCAAAGTTAAAAAAAAGAAAAAGAAGAAGCTACATTCACTTAACCACCATGTTGCTAACTTAACAACTGCAGTGACTCATTTAACAACGGTGGCAAGAAAAGCCGTGAAATGGGACAAAACTCACTTTACAATGTCTCACCCAGCCACAGACATTTTGGGCTCAATTGTGGTTGTAAGTCGAGGACTACATGCATGTTGAAATAGTCTGTCTGGGTGGTAATGAATGCATGAGCTCCTGTAACTCACCTCCTACACCAGGTAAGCTCATGATACAAAACTGAAGCTGGGCAAAAGTCATTCTAACTCATTCAAGGAGAAGCTGTGAGTCCAGGAGGACTCGCAAATAATACTAATGTTGATGGAGAATACCAAATAGAAAGTCTATTTTCCTCAGCTTGTTCTCTTTCATCCACAGCTGTTAAACTCGCGGCTCACGGGCCAGATGCATCACCCACTGGCCATGCCCACTGTCCGGTTTAGCGAAGGGGGAAAAAGTCCAGATACATCATGTGACGCCGCTGTGATGACGTGAGTTTGACATCCCTAATCTAGACCATTGCAGCCTTCCAGCATTGGGATAGGATGCTGATATCTTCGAAGATTAATACAAAGTAGACATCATCAATCTAGTGATGATATCACAGCCAAAACTTTCAGTTGAGTTCTCCCACTGATACAGATGCTAAAGAGCAGAGGAGGGAGAGAGAAAGTCAACCTCAGTGAGACTCCAAATTAAAAAGACTATCAAACTGATCTCTCATTGGTAGCATAGACTAAAACTACCGCATGAAGAAGGAATGGAACCACAGTGCCTTCAATCTCTAACCTTTCTAAACAGTCCAATGTCTTCTATGCAATAAGGTTTTAATCGGGTACATTTGACTTCCTAATCAGTGGTGGGATTCAAAAATTTTTACTACTGGTTCTGTTAGTGTGGCTTGGTGGGTGTGGTGTTGTGACTGGGAAAGAAAACGCGTGATGCCGCGGTTAAAAAAAATTGGTGCCTGGGCAACCAATTTTTTTTTTATTCCAAATGCAAAATAGCAAAAGAATTGATCCCAAATTCCAAATTCCAAAACGGACTCCAGGATATGATTCTTGGTTGAATTCCATATTTAAAAATGGTGTTGCTTCCTGTTTTTAAAAATCAAGTGTTTTTGGTGCATAGGTAAGAAAACGCGTGATGCCGCCATGATAAAAACTGGTGTGGGCAGGCAATTTTTTTTAATCCCAAATGCAAAAATGGATACCGGGAAAAGATTCGGGGTGGAATTCTATATTTAAAAATGGTGTTGCTTACTTTTTTAAAAAATCAAGCATTTTTGGTGGCTGGAGAAGAAAACACATGATGTCAGAAAAAATTGGTGCCTGGGCAACCAAATTTTTT
>JANHFN010000003.1:0-24380 GCA_032468175.1 Toxicocalamus goodenoughensis
CTTTCGGCCAAACTGATCTCCCCCCCCCCCCACCTCACCACCCCAACTGAGCTTTGTGCATAATTTCCCCTCAAATTGCTAAGCTCTCAAAGGATGGGGAGACATTTAGCAGCCTTGCAAAGAACAAAGGCAGTTGGTTGGTTGACATCCCTGGCTGGCCGTGACCCCGAGAGATAAGGATTCCCCTTCTGAAGACAGCCCTTCCCTCCGGATTTCTGAAGAAGCTGCTGAGGTTGGAGAAAGCAGGAGTAAGGAAAGCAGAGCTTGAGACAAAGGCTCTCCCCCCTCCGGGTAATTCCTGGAGCAGCCCTGATTCCCCAGCTTTTGCTCAGGTTGCAGCAGTGCAACTGCTGTAGGACGATGAGATACAGAGGCTCTCAATTATCAAATCATTTTATTTCCTATTGAGCTGCAGGTAAAGTGGGCCCTGGAGATGCGACAATCAGGATTGCCTCCAACAGATGAAACTGCAGCCAGAGTGTGTTGGATGCAAGTCTTGGAAGAAACAGGATCTGCTCCGACTTCAGCCTCTTCCTGCTTAGCTGGAATAAAAACAACCCTGCCCCAAGAGCCAGTGTGCATTCTCCTCCCCTTAGGCACAAAGGCCTCCAGTTGGGGAGCCTCTCTGACTGGACCTTCTTAGCGAGCCAAATGAGGGGGGCTTATCGCAGAGGAGGGGGGCTGGGAAGACCCACTGATCCAAATGGAGTCACCCAGGTTAAAATGCCGGCCTCCCCTAAGAGGAGCTTGCCTGCCCTTTGAGGAAGGAGGAAGGAGGAAGGAGGGCAAAGCGTCTCCAGAGGGAAGGGGGGGAGACGTGGTCAGGACCAATTCTGGGGGGTTGCAGCCAGGCAGGAGGTCAGCCTCCTCCCTCTCTCCCACTGGTCAAGGCACACAGCCGCTTTTCAGAATCTGCTACTGTGCAGGAAATTTTAATATACAGCAGTTTCTAATATTTTATTTTAATGGTATTTAAATTTTTGTATTTTTTACGTTTTTAATTTGCTGTACACCGCCCCGAGTCCCTCGGGAGAGGGGCGGTATAGAAATTCAATTAAATAAATAAATAAATAAATCTGCTACAGCAGAAGGGAGACCAGGCCGCCTGCTCCAAAAGTCTAGGCAACCAATTCACGGCAGCAGCACAAGGGGTGCACCCCACTTCTGCCCACCCAGGATATTCTGGAGAGCAAGGAAGGAGACCCCTCCCTCCCTCCCTCCCGCCAGGCACTGGGGCCTGGTGCCCCTGCCCTGGGTGGAGGGTTTGCCCCGCTCTTGTTTGCATCCAGACAGCCAGGCTGCATGGTGCTGTTTCCTTCCTGGGCAGGGGGAGGCACTCTTTCCACAGAACAGTTGCTTACAGACACACACACACACACCCCTCTCATGTTTTCTGCATCTTGTATGTAAGCGGTCTGGACTTGATTGTTTCATTTTTTCAGATATGGAAAAGTGTCATGGAGAAGCCAGCCCCTGCCCATAACTCCAGCCACAGGCAACTGCCACTCCAAAGGGCAACTTCCCCAAGGGCAGTGTCAGCAGAGGGGCTCATCTTCTCACAGTCAGTCAACGGAACCATTCAGTTCAGGACTCAGTCATGCCCTGATCAGAAAGGAAAGGAAAGGATTTCTTGGCAGGGCACCTCAGCCACCTGGGCCCTGGAAATGACCGTAGCTCTCCGGTCCCTGGAGACCACACTTCGGGCACCATTTGCGGCAGATGATGTGATTTGGTCTTTCCCAGGAGCTCCCGCAAGGGCCTCGGCCTCTTCCTTTGCTGAGCTCCTCAGCATGGAACTGAAGGCCTGAGAGTCTGAGGCCTAGGAAATTGCCCTTGAAGACGGAGGGTGGCCCCTGCCAGTGCTGTTCTGGAATCAGCCCTCCCCCCTCTGGCCAATTTTCCTGAAAATTGGCATTATTTCTTGTTTTCAAATCACAAATCTGGCACACGTTGGTGTTTCTGACTCTCACCCCCACCCGGGGTTTCAAGGGGGGAAAAGCTCCCATCATCCTAAATAAAATTGTCTTCTAGAAGCAAAATCCAAGCTCTCTTATTATGAACGAACTGACATTGTCAATAGGGGGTAAGGATAAAAACCTTGAGGGGTATCACAATTACTGTTTGGATGACAGTAGCAAAGATCGTGTGGTTGGAGCACCCCAAACTTAGCATAATTGGGATTTTCTTTCTGCATTTTGCAGAAATTCTGCAAGTTGCTTTTATCAGACCCTGAAAGGGAGACAATCACCGCTTGCAGCCTGACGTGGGAAGGCCAGGGGAGAAGGTGCCCTTTCCCGAGTGCCAGGGCAGGTAGGGGAGAAAGGCAGGCAGGCAATGGACAACTGAAAGAAGCCACATTCTCTCTGTTGCTGGCTTGGTTAAGCCAGTCTGGTTGTGCCTCATTTGGGCTGGGAGGGGAAAGGAGCCAGGGAGGAATTATGCCAAAGGCAGAAATGCTGGCTCTGCTGCGGAGAAACAGCAGCCTTCCCTCCCTCGATGGGATTAGGTCCCTTCTCATAACCAACCAGCCGCCTGATCAGAAATTCACAGTAGAAGCCCTCTCTGGCTGCCGGATTGAATTTGAATAGGCAAATGGGGCCTTGGAGCTATGGCAACCCCCCTCCATCTTTCTCAGTCGCCCACCCTTCAAAATGCCAGCCACCACCTTGTCATCCTTTTCGCCATTTCTTTTCCACCCACCACCATTTTATATTCGGCATGAACTAGTGTGATGTGAAGTTATCCGGAAATGGAGGGTGATGTGGCAAAGGCAGGGAGGGGCGCAGGCACAGCGCACAGAGGAGGAGGGAGGGGCAAGAAGGCGGCAGGCGGGCTTCAAGAATTGGAGGGCAGAAAAGGGTAAATTGCTGCTGTCATACTCTCCCTAGGACAGTAAAATCGGTTTCTAAAGGCTCTCCCCTGCCCTCAATTATTTTTCCTTCTCTGAACCCCCTCCCTTGAAAGAAAATATTTCATGATAAATGTCCAGAGGGCAGCTGGAGTAAATCAGCAGAATGACCAGCCACGAGAAGCTCTTTGTGCCACAAGCAACCATGTCTGTTCGTCAGCCCTCCAGCTCTTCCTTTCAGGAGAGGATGGAGTCTGAACCTAGGGGCCCAACAATCACAACCCTGAGATGCTGGGGGGGGGGCTGCCAGATGGACCCCCACCCAGCTACAAAAGGCAAGGCCAAGTTCTCGCAGAAAGCAAGGGCCGGTCTCCTTCATGTGGCAACAGTGATGCCAGGACCTCCTGCCCACACGCCGTCCGCCAGAAAGTGGGAACAAAGGCAGGGACCAATTGACTGGAAGGGCTTCCCCTCCTTCCAGCTCCCCTCAGGTGCCTGGACACGACTCTCCTCTGTGGCACACAGGCTAAGCAGTCTGTCTCTTGTTGCTTGTCCATCCCCCAGACAAACCAAGCACAACTCCATGAGGTAGACTTACGGTTACATTCACAGACTCTTCCCAGTCTGAAGGTAGAAACTTCTCAGGGCCACTTTTAGCTGCTTGATCCTTTAAGGCAGGTCCTTCCTCCATTTCTTCCCCTGACCATGAAGCCACTGAGGGGCCCTGCCTCTTTTCTCAGGTGCATCCCTAGGCTGCATCGCTCCCCCCTCCCCTTTTCTCCACATTCCTTTGCCCTGCCCTGGCTCTGGGGGGCAGCGGGCAGGCAGGCAGGGGGGCCAAACAGAATAAAGTCACGCAGGGAGAGGATCTGGCAGCAACTGCTGTCTGCTTCCCAGCGGCCACCCATCCCTCATGCTGTCCCTTGGCAGAGTAAAAGAAGACAAACCTTTGCTAGCAACTTCCTGCTTGGTAAGGACTCTGAGCAGGTGCTGTGCAGTGTCTGTCAGCAATCGGCCTCTGTGAGAAGGAAGCCTTTCTTTTGCCTGGCAGCCGCAGTAGGGAACACAGCAACTGCAAAATGAGTTTTGCCACGATGGGGGGAGGCCAGCATAATAACCTTCCCTTCGGATCATCTCTAATTTTCACTCACCGGGCCAAAGAGATGAGTTCAGGCTGCTCTGCATTAATAACATGTGACCTCTCTGAATCTGCAAATGATTCACCAGAGGCTGGCTTCAACTTGGGGAGGGGGTTATTACTAGCCCACTTTGTTGCCCCTCTGGCAGTGTTTCAGCTACCCATGGGGCTGGGGAATGGTTGGGATAGGCGGTCTGAGAGCCTTTTCATGTGGCTAAGAAGTGTGTAGCAATTGGGAGCTGCCTAGAGTTAGAAGATAGGCGGCTATAAAGACGCTTTCTCGCAAGATGACAAAGGCAGAACTGATTCGCATCAAGGGCTGAGACTACTTTTCAGTAAAAGAAGGGCCCCTCGTCTGGTGGTCACCAGGGTGGCAGTGGGGCTCCTGCTGATGCATTGCTCCTGGTCGGGTGGGGCTCCCGGGTCACCAAGATCCTTGGCACACTAAGCACCTCTGGGTGCCAAGAAATATAATGCAGAAAGAGCATTCAGTAAGGCTAGGAGATTTGTCCGACTGGACTCCGTGGCCCAACTGCTCTGCAGAGGGCAGAGAGGACTTCAGACTGTGGGTGTTCAGAGAAGCTACAACAGGAGCTCAGGGATGGATATCAACATCAGCCATGTCTGAGTGGTTCTACTCGGATCTTCCTTTGTAGGAAGCCCTCCGGCTTCTGTGCAGGAAATGAGCATAAGGAGTCATCATAGGATAACACAGAAATGAAATCCACAGCATCCTGTCTGAGCTTGCTAATGGCTGAAATCTAAGAGTCCAAGATTATTATTACAGTTAACGGCACAATCAGTCAGATGTTCAGATTGGATTCTTCCCAAAAGGACTTGATAGGTGGATAAAATGCTTTTTACCTAGGAGAGGCAGATGTTGATGCCCGATGTTGCTAGAGGTGGTCTTGTTGCAGGATGGAAGCTGTTCCAACCAAAGCTGCTTTCCACAATTGACCGATGGCAAATGTGTCAGTGCCAATGGGGTTCAAGGGGTGCTCCAGTTGTTTTGGTACTGCACCCAAGGTGCCTAAGACTATTGGTCCCACCCTTGCCTGCCTTTGCCATAGTCCTTCTATTTCTATTTGTAGGTCTTTGTATTTTGTGATCTTCTCCAGTTCTTTCTCTTCTACTGTGCTGTATCCAGGCACTGCCACGTCCACTAGCCAGGCTTTTTGGTCCTTCTTCTTGGCAATTGGTAAGTCCGGGGTGTTATGTGGCAGGTGCCTGTCAGTCTGGATTCTGAAGTCCCAGAGCAATTTAACTTGTTCATTTCTATGACTTCTTCTATTTTATGGTCCCACCGATTTCTGCACAAAGGCAAATGATATTTCTTGCAGATCTTCCAATGCACCATTGTTGCTACTTTGTCATAACACTGCTTGTAGTCAGTCTGTGCTACTAAGGAGTCTGAGTATCATCACCATTATCATCCACTCACTTTGCAGTTTAAGAGACTTGGGGGGGGGGCTTCAGGATTCCTTCCTGAATACCTTAGTTTCAAGAAGAAAAGTTAGGACCTTATTGCAGCACCAAGTGTTATGCAGAATTGGTGCTTTGTCTTAAACATCGACCTCTGTACTCTCTTCTGTGCAGGTCAGGGTCTAGGAGACTTTACAGGAGTACCTGCCGCTCCACTTGCTAGGAGCTGCTTGGGCAAGTGGGAGGCCTGTTTCGCATGTGTCTGCTTGTTGGTTGTGTCCGTGTGGCCGAGGCATGGAATATGCATGCCCTTGGTCAAGAGGGAGTGGTGGGCCTGCTGCCCAGCCCGTGTCTGGGAATTGGATAGTTAGCGATTGTGAGCTGCCCCCTTAAGGGAATGCATCATGGTAAATGTAGTTAAGGTATCCTGGGAAATTTAGTCCATGTCACGTGACCACATCTGTAATCCTGATTGGTCACTAAATTGACCCTCGATGGGTTGGGGGAGGTTTCTTCACTCTTGCCTGAACTCACGGACTTGTGGTAACTGTTCTACTTCTACCGCTACGAGATGGGAGAAAAAGGATAAGGAGGTAACCATATTTTTACCTACAAGACAGATATGCAAAGGATTGGACATTAAGAAGAACTTCGTCACAAATGTGAGTTATGAGGATACCTGATGAACCAAAAATAAAGACTTTGTATGAATGTTTTGTTGAATTTATCTATCTGCATCTGTACAGAAGACAAAATATACCACTGTACAGAATACAGAACAGTGGGATTCACATTTTGTTACTACCGGTTCTGTGGGCATGGCTTGGTGGGTGTGGCAGGGGAAGGAGACTGTGACATCTCCAGTCAGAGGTGGCACTGGCTGGTTCTCGGAACTACTCAAAATTTCCACAACCGGTTCTCCAGAACGGGTCAGAACCTGATGAATTCACCCCCTCTGGAGGGAATGGCTGCAGAATACAGCCAGAAGACTCCTGTGAGGAGAGGACTCCTCTAGAAAGGAAGGTTTGAACCCAAGATACACCTTCTCCTGAAAGAGATTGGGGAGTAAATCAGCAAAACATCTTGCAGTTGAATTTGGGGTGGGGTTATGTGCTCTGCTCCTGCTCTTAAAAAAAAAACCCAGGGCTCTGTGGTTGTAAGTTCATTACATAAATTGAATTAATCAGGAAAGCTGGTTTAGGCAAATGCATCCCTTCCTGTTTCTGGTTTCCCCCTATTTTGTGGGATCAGCAATTCACACGTTTGCCTGCAAGAAGTAGTTTCAATGAAAACATGTGTTTTGTTGCACAAGGGAAAACCTTCTGCTGGCCATTTTGTTAATTGGAAGATATCCAGAGAGGCTGGTCTGGGCTTTCTGACAACTGGAAACCCAGGCAAAGACGTCCTGCTGCCTGGCTTGATCCCAGGACTGAGGGCCTGGGCAGGCCACAAAGTCAATGGCCTGGGAGGTGTTTCTAGGAACACCCCAGAGGGGCTGGGAGGGAGCCTGAGAGAGGTGGCACAGGGAGTGGGGCCCTCAGCAGTGGCCAGGGCCATGGGCAGGCAGGGCCAAAAAAGCAGCTGGACCCTTTGACAGAGGCGAGGGCTTCCCAGGAGGCAGAGGTGGGGGGGGTCGGGGGGTCCTTTCCAGCATAACCCTCAGCCTGGAATAGGAAATGCAAGAGGCCCCTGGCAAGCGGCTGGGTCCTCGCTGGCCCTTCCCCCAAAGACTGGTGGGCTGCAGGGAGCAGAAAGGGGCAGAAAGCCAGGGAGGGCAGCTCCTGCGGGGAGGGGCTGCAGGGCCGCCCTGGCAGCTTCTCCAACGGGGCCTCCCTCTTGGCTCGGCTGACACCTGGACGGGCACCGCCGCCTCCTTCCCGCTCTGCAAACTTACGACCGACCCAGATCAGTGCGAGGGGCGGGGGGGGGCGGCTTTCAGCTGATCCCGCGAGGCGGCCTCTTTGGCCCGGCAAAAGCAGCGCCCTTCCGCTTCAGGCGACCCTGAAGAGCCGCGGCGGGGAAACCCGGCGTGCCCCCGCGGCCTCGACCCGAGCCAGCCGGGGAGGCGCGCGCGTCTGGGGAACAGCGGGGCGGAGGGCGGAGGCCCCGCTCCACTCCCCGCGGCTGCCCTCGAGGACGGGCCCGGAGCAGGCGCGGCGACGGCCCGGAGGCCAAGAACTGCGCCGGGAACGGGCTCTCGGCCCTCGCCAGCGGCTCTGGCGCCCTCGGCGGAGCGAGGTAAGAGGGGCGAGGCGGGCCCCGTGCTGGCGGGGAGGCGGCGGCCGCCGAGCAGAGAGCGGGAGTCCCGACAGCATCCGAGCGGAGCCGACGTCCGTATCCTCGCCGGGCTGGCAAGAGACCCGCGCCCGGCTCGGTGCAGGACGGTTCCTCCCGCGGCGATGCGGCAGCGAGGCCGGCCTGAGCCTCGGCGGAGCCTCCGGAGCCTTCCGGGCCTCTGCGGGGGGGGGGGCGATTAGTCCGCCGGCCTCGGTGCTTCGCTCCCGGAGAAGGCCAGAAAGAGCGGCGGCGTTGCGCCCAGGCGGGAAGTGGAGCCCCCGCCCCGGTGTGTTTTCTCCGCCCGAAGCCTCCCCAGCCAGGCCGGGGGTTCTCTGCCCTCGGCCAAGACCGCCGCCCAACCTCGGCGCAGAGGAAGCGCTGCGGCTGCTGAGCCGGCGGAGCAGAGGCGCCCCACTTGCCCGTCCCTGCCCGGCTCAGCCTGGAGCCCTCCGCAGCCGGCGCCCCCGGCTCTTTTGCCCGGAGAGCTGCGCAGCGCTCTGGCTCCTCGCGGAGGGCGGAAGGGTCTCTCGGCGGAGCAGGCTCGGCCTTTCCCTCTCAAGCGCGGAGGAGCCGGGCCGTCGTCGAAGCGCGGCAGCCGCTGCAAGTGGGGGAGGGCTGAGTCGGCGGGCTGCTGCCGTAGCTGTCGGGAAGAGTTTTCCGAGGAGAGCGCCGGCTCACCTCCCGGGAAAGGTGGTGAAGCTGAAGGCGAAGCCCTGAGCAGGACCAGCTCCGGGTTTAGCAACCGGGCGGCTGAGGAGGGTCCTCCCTATCTATGCAGGGATCTTCGGGTGGCTCTTAGCAGGCGCTCCCACTTCTCCTCTGGAAGACAGTCCCAAGTGCTTCCGGACCCCTCCTGCACGAAGCAGGTGCGGGGGACGGTGGCAGGTGCGGGGTTTTGGTAAAGCAACGAGTGTCAGTTTTGACTGATCGATTCTCAAAAGTCCTAGAGTGGTTTTATCCAGTTTCATACAACACTTCAAAATAAAGCCAAATTCATCTTGGACAGAAATGCCATTTAAAGGTTTCTCTGGGTTGCAGCAAAACAAAAACAACTGATTTCGTTTTATGGGACTGTGAAAAGAAAAAATGGCGAGGCAGCATTGATTTGGGAGACGTCCCTTGCAAACAGCCCTCTGACAGCCTTGGAGAAGCATCTGTTTTTATGGAGCCTTTAATCTGAGGGAAGCTGTGGTCACTTGTGTTGGCAGAATTGCAGGGCTGCCTGATGGCATTTCTACCATTGGCCTAAAATATGTTTTGCCCACAGGAGGATACAACTTGCAAGAGGCACATTTGTGAAACTAAGGCACCCAGAAAATTCTACTCTTCAGAAAAGCCTGCTTCTTCCTTGGATTAGAAAGCAAGTTAATAATCCCTGCCTGTTTTCCTGCTAGACTCAGCAAGAGAAGCCGAAATGCAGACGCCTGAAATCTGATCTTGCTCTCTATTACTTCTTCTCTTGTAGCTTTTCCATTTGTAGGCAGAAATTGTTCTTTTCAAAGGCACCTCATAGAGCTGGAACATTAGAAGAAAAATACTGTTCTCTTGTCAAATATAACTTCTTTGATTTTTCAAGCGGATGGATAGGCTCAGGTAGTATTTTTAGACTATTTTATATAGAAATATTCATGATTTTTCTAATGCCTGAAAATAAATATTTGTTGCTCAGGCTTTTATGGTCAGAAAATGTCTTTTCGGGTATATTTGAAAAATGTACAGTGCCTTAAATATAACAGATTAAAATACAGCTCTAGAATGTATTGGTCTATTTTCCCTAAGAGCTTGGCTTTCATCAGACCTTCCTAAGAAATTTGTGTTCTCCAGGTTCAGTTCAGCTCAATTTTCCTGCAGAAAGGCCACAGGCTGGCAGGGATCCCTTTTGAAGCTTCTTCTTTAAATAGGATGGTTCTCCCTGTCAGCTTTGTTTCAGAGGAATTTCATATGTGAAATTTCTGCATGAAACAAATGATTTGTTGTCAATGAGAAAGTGCACATGGGGGGCGGCTTTAAATTAATGGTCAGTATCTTAGGCCACAAATGTGCTGCAGAGAAGGCACTAATTCCTGACAAGATCTGGAGTAATTCCTAATGCTGTGGAAGAGTTCATCTCCTCCTCCTCCTCCTCCTCCTCCTCCCTCCATGTGATGGGTGCTGGGGAAGACCTGCTTGCTGGCTCATGAGTGCATTATGAGTCCATTAAGGACTGTTAAAGTCTGTCTGTCTGAAACTGCAGATTCAAATATCTCTCCCCTCCTTTTGCCTGCTTTAAAATAACAACACCCTACAGCTTTTGGTAAAACCATTATTGGAGGAAATGTTTCCAGAAACACATTTTCCCCATCTCCACTTTAAAATCCTTGTTAAAATCCTTGTATGATACTCCTAATTTCAAGACTGACCATTAAAATTGCCTGAAAGGCAAAGCTTGTTGGGACAATGCCCTCCTGCCCAGAGAGGCTGCTCCTCCATTTGGAAGCTTCTATTGGCTGGGCTCCCTCCCTCCCTCGCTCTCGGTCTGGAGGAAGAGGGCCTGGCCTGGCAGGTGCTCAGACACACACACCCCATCATCCCCTGCAAAGTTACTTCTTTCTGAGCTGCTGGGGGCAGAAGGGAAGTTGTTTGAAAGGGAGGGTTCATTTTTCCAGGGTGCATATTTTAAAGCCATTTCCTTCCGAATTTTGCTAATATTTCAGCTTTTGTTTTTTTTCTGAGACCAACTAACCTGAGCCAAGGGAAGTGAGGGCTGGCAAAGCGGATGGGGGGCATGTGAACTGGGTACTGATTGCAGGTGGAGGAATCCTATTAAACCAAAGGTAATGTTAGTCCAATGGGAGAATTCAATGGAAAGGCTTGTTAACCTTCCTTAAGAGCCAATTTTTCCCTTCAAACTCCGAGATGATAACACACAATGTCATTTGTGGGGTGTTTTCCATACATGTTCATTCTTAAAACTCTTTTTCTTTTGTTCTCCTTTTCTTAATGGAAAGAAGATAAAGCCTCACCAACTATTCAGAGGGCATTAAGAGAAAACAAAGCATGGCAGCTGATGGCAGCTCGGCCCAGAACTGCCCCAGGCCCAGCAGGAGAGACATGTGTGCCTGGGAAGGAGGCCCCTCCTTGGGTAGGACTGGTGGGATTGGAGGCATGGATGGCCCTTAAGAAAGATGGACGTCTACAGTTTCCCCCACTCTCTTTGATTCCAGAGAGGTGCCAAAACCACTCACAGGGGGGAAAAAACCACATTGACAGCTTTTAATGCTCCCTTTTTTTGTCTTCAGAAATTATAAACATCTGAAGGAAACGAAAAGAGGGGGGAGAATCCCTCCATCCCCAGATGTTTCCCAGATTTGCAGCCTTACATTAGCCGCCTTGCATCCTCAGACATTCTGTTCCTTATTACAGTTAAAAGGCAGATTCCTGGGTAGGAGGGGCTAATCTCAAACTGCCAGAGATCATGAAATCTGTTGGCGCTGCTGGCCTCCTCTCCCTTTCTTGGAGCATGCCAGGAAAGGTCCAGTGGGGCCAGAGCAGCCTCTAAGGCAGCACTGGGCTTCAACTCTTAACCCTTTGGTCTCCTTGATTGGTGGCCCAGAAGCTGGGCTTGTGGGAGGCAGAGGAGACCAGAGGGGAGGAAGGACACATCTGGCTGGGGAAGGGCACATCTTCCAGCCCTACCGGGAGGGGGAAACACTTCTGTTTTGGCCCAGGCGGTCATCCTTCCCCGTCAGCCTGGGAGGGGAGGCTTTGTCCCTGGCTGGTATTGATGGTGCTCCAAGGAATTGGTTGCTGACATCCAGGATCCACATGGACTACTAGGTCAACTTGGTGCCGGGCCTCCTGTTGAATGAAGGGTGGTCATTCAGACCCCAGCCTGGCTTTGTTTCTGGCTGGTTGGAGTTGGCAGGGAAGGTGGGTTGTGTCCCGGTGCTTCCATCAGGACCCCACCTACCCTGTCCCACAGGTCTGCAGGCCCAGGGAGAGCAGGACGCAGAGCCAGCTGAAGCACCTTGGAAAGCACGCTGGGGGACCACGGCTGGTTCTGTTGAACACGCGCTCAGTTACAACAAGGCCTTGGGGGCTCCAAAGGATTCTGCGACTGCCCCTCCCAAAACACCCCCCACCCATGGGGGCAGAGGATGCTGTCCACCCCATCTGCAGGCCCACAGGCAGCCTCCTCACCAGGGGGCTTGACGGGCCACGAGAGCCTTAAGAGGCCTGCCAAAGGAGCTGCTGTCTTGCAGGGCCTTTGTGATGGTGTTTACTTGAAAGCAAAGTGGAGCCTGATAAACAACAATGTGGGGGGCCTTCACTGCTGCTGCCCCCTTCATGGCAGTCGGCCCACAGTCACCCTGCAAAGTGGGGCACGTAATGCCCTTTCAGTGGGGAGGGGGACGGTCTTTGTATTAACAAGGTATATATAGGTTGCCTTTCAATGAGCCAGACTGGTCTGAATGATTACTGTTAAACTTTTCCAAAGAGTTGCCCTTAAATATTTCCCATGTATTTGTAGTATGAAAACTGAATATATTTGTCCCTTGATTCAGGCAAACTATCTGGTCTGAAAAAGATGGATGAGCCAGAAAGGCACTCGGGGCAGCAGTTTCCCCTTTGAGGGGCACCTTGAAAACTGCCTTCCTGCCCCCCTCCCTTTGATGGTCCCCCAAAGCAGCTCCTTCCCCCAGTTGGCGAGAAAAGCAGGCTCTGCAAGCAGAGGCCGCTGCCTGATTTCGAGGTCCCCCTGGCAAAGGGGATGTGGCACAGAGTCGGTTCCCTTTCCTGCTTTCGGAATTTTGCTGAATGAAACCCCAAAGGAAACTTTCAGTCACACCACCAGGAAAAACAGCCTCCCTCCAGCAGATGCCGGTAAGGGTGGGCTGCCTGCCACAGAGGGTGTAGCAGCAGTGAAGACCCCTGTGCTGTTGCTCTTTGCTTTCCCTCCCAGCAGGACGGAGTGGGGCCCCTCATTCTCAGGGGCTATAAAGAAAGGAAGGGTCTACGCAGGGAAGCCACTGAGCCCCAGGAGGCAGGGGTGTAAATCGTTCACTTTTGGCCCCCACGTGAGAGAAGGAGTGTTTGGCACTGAGGACTAGCTGCTTGTGTGCTGACTGGGGGAAGCTTTGGGGGAAACCTCTGGCCACAGGGGGAGGGCCTGAAAGGGGGAGAGCAGCTACTGCAGCGCTCCCTGCCCCTCCCCTCCCGGTTCTTGCTCCTGGCTCAAAAGCGTTCTTTGCTTACTTTGCACCCTCCTCCTCCTCAACAGGGAATTGATCTCTGCCCCCCACTCCCTGGGCCACTTGGGAACCGGTAAGGCCGGAGGGATGCGGAGGGCAGGCACCACAGGAGCCTCTTCTCTGGGCCTCGAAGGGCGGCTCTCCGGCGGGGGCTTTTCCCGCGGAAAGCGGGCCGGGTCCAAGCCAGCCGAGCCTCGAGCCAAGAAGCGCGAACTCGGACCCGCGGCTGGCCCGGGAGGGGGCGCTGCCATGCAGCGGCTCGGGGAGTCGCGGATCACCGCGGGCGGAGGCGCAGCCGTTTCCCCTGCTTCCTCTGGAGACCGAGAGCCTGAAGGAATCGCCGCCGGTCCCCGCTCCGGCCTCTGGCCGTTCCTACGCCGGCTTCTGCCTCAGCGGTCCCTGGGCACATCCGGGGCAAATCCCTGCGCTCCCTGGAGGGCGAGGGGCGCCGGGCGCCTTTGCAGAACCACAAGAGCGAGCTGGGGTCGCGGCCGGCAGAGGCCACGCGGCGCGGTTTCTTTGGGGCTTTCAGTACCGCGGCCGCTTTGAGTGCAACAGTTTAAAACCGGGCAGGTCTCGGGACCCTCGGGGAAAGGCGGCGCCGGAGAAGTCCGCTCCTTTGGACACGACGAACACCTGCAGGGCCCTTCTGGAGGCAAAGAAGCAGACAGGATTGAAACCCAGTTCTGGAATAGACAGAATTCAGCTTCACAAAAGAAAACCGCAGTGATCTTAGGCAGAATCACGTTGGATCCCAATCTGAAAGCGAGGTTTTGCTTTATGGATGCGCTCAACCTCTGGCTCTGAATCGGTCTGTGCGCCCGCAGGAATCCGGTCGCCTTTCTGCCAACATGGATCTCCGCGTTGTTGAGCTCCTGGCACGAAGAATTCCTCAATGCCTCCGGGGCTTAAAAGGAGAAAAGTTTGGGAAAGCCAGCGGGGGGGAAGGGGGGGGGGCTGTGCTTTCTTCAACGAACCAGTTCTGGAGCAGCCCCCCCCCCCCCTAAGTTTGGCAGGCATCTACCCTGCTAGCTTTCTGCAAAGCTTTAAAGATCTAGCTTTTTGGCCAAGTGTTAGGAGAAGAGACCCTATGTTTTTGTTGTTTTAAATTTGTTTATTTCTACAGGTTTACTATGATTTTAGGTTGTTTTTACTTTTTATTCAAACCCATCTGGACTTGGTTATAAAATGGGTGACTATATAAAAGTTTTATATAAAATGCATAAATAATTTTCTGTCTTAATATCAATATTACTGTGGTGGCAATTCAGAATAGATGCAACACAACCATAGATGGAAGTGTTGCCATCAGAACAGTCTGAAGGCACCTCCAGAGGAAGTCTCAGATCTGACCACGGACTTGAGTGGCAGCATTGTTCTGCACATGAAAACAATCATATTCAAGGTTCCTATTATTCCAATCACTGCAAAAACAGCTCAAGTTCATTTAATTTCAAGTAAAAAGCAGTTGTTGAACATCCATTGCCTGATATATTTATGCCCATTAATTGACTTGGACAGATCCATGCTGATTGGTTGCTAACCAAACATTACAGACTTGAAGAATTGAGTCATTAAGACAACATTTATTGTTTCTGAGCAATTTCAGTTTTGTAGCAGAAAATTGAATTAATGAAGAAAACTAAAAATCCTTATTCTTAGGAACCAAAATAATCCAGATGCCTTTGATCAGTAATCAGGAACAAATAACTCTTGTTTTCTTTCATCAACATTAGTTGTTTTAGCTTGCATTTTCCTATGGAGTTGTAATAATAGTTTAACATTAAAAGATGAGCCGTGAATATGAGAAAGTTTATTGCAAGTTTGTTGATTCAGAAAAAGCATATGATAAAGTGAATAGTCTTGAATTAGGAAATGTTGAGCAAAAATACGGAGTGGAAGAGTGGTTGTGGAATTTATCAAGAGTTATATGGAAGGCAGTAAGAAATATATAAGAATAATTGGAATAGGGAAAGGTTCAACCACATCATAGAGAAAATCTATTTATGTAGTCAAAAAGATAACACTTAATCACTTAAAAACACTGAGCAGAGAATAATTGTAGGGTATATGATGGTCCCTTCCTTGATTGTTTAATTAACTTATGGTTAAATGTGTAGGGAAAATTTATGATGATGTTTGTTGGAGAAGTGAATGTGGATTCACTTATGAATATTGAACATGCTGTTGACTAAGAACATGTTGGCCAACAAAATGAATGATTTTCAGAAAATCTTGTGTAGTGTAGCAAAAAGTATAGACATGCCTATTTTGTTATATTGAGGGGAAAACTGGATATCAGGAGAAATAATCTGAATGTACTTAAAAACTGTAGCAAAGCAAAAAGGGATGCAGTTAAAAATTAATGGATGCAGAATGAGTATGAAAAACATACTGTATGTTGGAATGGTTTAATCACATAAAGTAAATGACTGGATTATAAAAATACACACAAGGAGTAAGAATGAACAGATAGAGAGAAAATAAAAGACTGACAAATCTTGTTTAGAAAAAGTTGATAAAATCCTCAAAATGGAGAAAAAAAGTTCAAAGTACAAAAGGCAACACAAGAATCAATATGTGGACATGATGGAAACCAGGATAATTTGCAAGGAAAGAAATGTATAGAAAGGTAAAATTAATGATGTTAATATAGAGTAAATCAATTTTAAATACCCTTTCCTTTATCTCCTGCCTCCAGTTATTTAGCTTAGTGCTTAATTCTTTGTTTTTGTTTGTTAGATTTTGCTTACTTGAAAAGGGAAAGCAAGGAGGTATGGATTTATGATGGAGGTTTTCAGGAGCAATTGGATTTTCATGTGGGGTATAAAATAGCAGCTGCTAATTTATCAAGCTTTCGAGCAATAGGAATCCACTAGAATCCTATTTGGTTCTAGAAACTCCCAGATTTTGGGTACACTCCTCAGCCAGAAGAGATTAAGAACCATTATAATGCCCTTAACAGCTTGCTCTTCTCTCATTATATACTGTGCCTAAAGTATGTGAGCTCTGATGGTTTTAACCTGGCCTACTTTATAGGGTTGGGAACAAAAAGGATAATGTATCTACAAGGATATGGCCTTGAGCTTTTTGGAGGAAAAATGGACTATGAATGACATAAATAAGATCTTACTCATGGTATTTTATAATTTTATTTATCTAGTGATGCTCTTGTAGCTAAGGGGGGGGGGAGAAACCAGCCTTGATGATAATTGATTTTCAAGGGGGGAAAAAGGCTATTTGTAAAGGATTCAAGTACCACTTAACTATTTTGAAATCTGCTGTGGTACAAGCGGAATGACCAGAGTCAACAGGCACCATTTTAGAAACCATTTCTTTCAGCTATAAAAAGCTTTATGTTCCCTCTGGGGCACTATTTGTATTTAGCAAAGCATTAGCTGAGCTTGCTATTTTAGCTTGACTGCTCCTGATTTTTAGCAGGAGAAAAGAAAGCAAAATTAATGGATGTGTTGGAGCTTAGAATAGGAAACGTAACAGTCACCATAAGCGCTGGTACTTTAGGGAGCAAAATGAAGGTGGTTTTTATATATATGAAACAAGATCATTGATCTTTTTCCCCTAGAAATTAAGCATGTTGTTTAATATATATATATATATTTCTTTTTCTTTATAGTTTCAATTATATACCAATTTTCAGCCTGTAGGCAAAACATTATCCTTATAATTGTGTATAATTATATTGGCATATGAATGCTGTGCGTTATATAATAATTTATTTTATTACTTTAATAACAATATTTTATGTCAGATGGTATTTTCTCTGGGAGGACTACTCTGCATGATTAATGTCTAAAGACGTTTGCTTGAAGGATACCGAGGCTTAGAAAATGCTTATTCAAATCAGTATGAATGGCTGGTGGCTACCAGCAGCTTAAAGCAATAATTCACTTAGTGAGTGTTCAGAGTTACAACGGAACTGGAAAAAGTGACTTAAGACCATTTTTCACATTTATGACTGTTGCAGCATCCCCATGGTCATGTGATTTACATTTGGATGCTTGACAACTGGTTCCTATTGATGACTGTTGCTAAGACTGAGACTGACCTGAGATCATGTGATCCACTTTTGTGACTTTCTGATGAGCAAAGTCAACAGGGAAACCAGATTCACTGAACAACGGTGTTATGGGTATAACGACTGCAGTGATTCACTTAAAAATATGCCAAGAAAAAATGTAAAATAGGGCAAAACTCACTTAACAAATTTAACATAAATATTGGGCTCAATTGTGGACATAAGTCGAGGATTACCTGAATTTGGAAGTTTTGGCATTGATCATTCTGAGCAAAATATTTAGATTAGATCAAGCTAGACTATGTGATGCTTCAGCAAAAAGAATTGCATTGTTCCCAAAGACTTAAGACCTTTTGAACAATTTAAATGTCTTATTAACTAAAGGATCACTTCTCCCATTATGAACCTATCCAGTTGTTATGATCACCCAGTAGAAGTTTTTTTTTAAGATCATCTCATTATCAAAAGCATAGAATAGTAGATCTTGTACATTAATCCCAGGTGATAGAATGCTCCCTCTGGAGTTGCATTTGAACTTAATTTTTTTAGTGTTTAGAAAATGCATAAGAGCACATATTTCTGGATAAGTTTTAACTGTAGATTTGTTTCAATATTTAATTATTACCTGTAACTTTTAATATTCTGTTTTTATTTTATAGCCAAAGCTGAAAGGTAGGGTATAGATCAAACAAGCAAAGTAGTAAATGAATGAACTGGGCTGATAAATGTACCTGTCTAAAGCTCTTAAAAAGTCACTGTTAGTTATTTTAAACAGTATTGATCTAGATGAACCAGATTGCACCAAGAACACCAAGAACATCTCAAAGGAATTACATTGATAACAGAATGTGATCTATCTCAATTGACGTTGCTTTTTCTAAGTGGATTTGTATCATAGTATTTCACCTGAAAACATTGATTTTACAAATCGGAGAAATAAAAACTTAAGTTACTTCATTTGTGTAGCCTTAATTTTTATTTATTGCATGCTTCTTCTCAGATTTCACAAGAAAATGTGAAATTGATTATTGTATGTTAGAAATCTATTTTTAATAAACAAGTGCAAAACATGAGAGTATTTACCTCTTGATCCCCAAACAAACAAAATACAGGACGCCCATCTATATAGGAGAGAGCGGGTATTCCCAGTTCAGTAGACTTTCAGCTTTGTGGAGATACAAACTTTGTATGATTGAGTACTCAGGTACACCATCACCCCTGATCTTAGCTGACCTAGCTAAGAAATTGATCCTCGGGTCAATGTCTTTGATCAAAGACACGTTATTCAAGATGATGCTTGCTACGTATTTGAAGCTGCTAATATTTGTCAGCTAGATGTCAACAGTGATTTTTGGTTCTGTGAGGTAGATATTTGGCACAGGCTGGTAAAACACTTTAGTCTTGTTCAGGCTGATTGTCAGGCTGAAGAGTACAGGTAGTCCTTGACTTAAAAACACTTAATTGAGCAACCATTCAAAATTACAACAGCACAGAAAAATCTGTCTTAGAACCGTTTTGCTCAGTTTGACCTTTGATCATGCAATCAGCATTCAAATACTTAGCAACTGGTTCATCCCAAGGTTATGTGATCACCTTTTGTGACATTCTGACAAGCAAAGTCAATGGGGAAGCCACATTCACTTAACAACTGGGGTTGCTAACTTATCAACTGCAGTGATTCACTTAACAACTGTGCTAAGAAAAGTTGTAAAATGGGGCAAAACTCACTTAACAGATGTCTCACTTAACAACAGAAATCTGGGGCTCAATTGTGGTCATAAGTTGAGGGCTACATGTATAGCAGCATCTGAGAGTTGTTTCCAGCATCAACTATAGATCTCTATCTGTGCATCTGTAAATGGGGTTCCTTGAATGACAGTATGGAGGCACTTTGGCCATCTGTTCAATATAATATAATAAAACAATAGCTGGAAGTGGTGAGATGCAATCTTCTAGCTAGCTGTCTACTTTCTCTTGTAACCAGTACAAGGTGATGATAATGCAGGAGGGCATCCTGCAACAAACTAATTCAACACGTAGGGACTGGTTAAGTTAATTGCTGAAGCACTCTAGATTTATCCACATTTGAGAACTGCATTGGGATAGAAATGCCACATTCACACTACCTGAGGGAGATTTTAAGCTGTTCCAGTGATAAGATGCTGGGAAGAGGTGTCCTCTAAAATTATTAAAGAATTATCTTCATGCTGCAGTAAGCAGGATGTGAGAATAATCTCATAATCATGGTTCATTTACTTCCACATCTTTGCTTGTTATTCAGCTTACTTCTTCCTGATTTCTGCAATTAACGGGATTTGGAATTTTATCTTAGATCCTGACTTACTTTCAGTGCGTTAGACTAAATACCTGGAATTGGATATACAGGTCATGGAGTCTGAGAGAAGTATCAAGTTGAAGAAATCTGCTTAAAAAAAATTAAAGGCACTCAAAAATCAATCCTAAAATGAAAGGTACACAAAAATCAATCCTAAAAGCTTAACCAGGCACAAATTGGGCCAGAGACCAGTAATGACTTTTTCCAGAGAGTTGTATTTCTTAATGGTGACAATATCACTGGGGTTAATGTTCATGTTTCCCCAACTTCTCTCTGTAATAAATAGATACTGCAAAATGGCAAGGAGAGAAAAGAAATGTTCTTGTAACATTGAGAAGAATGTCCCTTTCATGTCTTTTCAATTCTCTTGAAAGCTCTTGACTTGGATTCAGATTTCCTGCTTTGTAACTGGAAGGAATTGGTCAAAAGACAAACATCTGGTAGCAGTAGATTTTCAACAACTTCTATCTCTTCCAGCTCCAAATTTACCTATGTATTACAGAGTATGTATAATGCCAATATTACATTTGCACATATTCAATTTCTACAGGTGCTGAAAGATATTCTGCTATGGTTTGTAAGAATCATGTTGATGCTTGTTTTGTTTTTACATAGAATCTAATTTTAAACTTTCAGTATAAGCTCCATTTAATGATGGGTGCAGTTACTTAGAAGCCTCCTTTAATATTACATGTGATTTGCTTTAATGCTGCATGTGCAGCCTCCAGATCAGAGGAATTATTAGCTAAAATCACTGAGTTATATCAATAATGCCCAATGCTTATTCAATCTATTAGGTGACTTCACATTTTTCTGCTTTATCCTGAGCCATGGTGGCATAGTGGTTAGAATGCAGTATTGCATGCTAAGTCTGCTGACTGCAAGAAGTTTGATTCTCACCAGGTCAAGGTTGACTCAGCCTTCCATTCTTCTGAGGTTGGTTAAAACAGATTGTGGAGGGCAATATGGTGACTCTGTAAACTGGTTAGAGAGGGCTGTAAAGTACTGTGAAGTGGTATATAAGTCTAAGTGCTATATTACAAAGAGTTTGTAACACAGCAATTTCTGCCTGTAAATGATTGAGATGGCAGAGTATCATATACACCCTCGGCATGAGTCTCCCTTCTACAATTAAAGAGGGTAGCAATGCTTCTCACTTTGATATAGATATGTAATCTGTCTATCTGGTTATTTTCAAGCAATTCAGCAACAGGGACTCACTGGAGTAACCTCTGGCATTGTGGAATGTCCCTGCTTTCTTCTACATGCTGTTTATTGTGCTGAAAGGTTTGTTGTTGCTGATATCTTCAGGCTACTACCCAATAAGTGATAGCAGGCAATTTTCAGAAAAGAACACCTGGCAGTTGTTATTGTCAGGTTCTTCTCGTTGTTTCCTCAGGCTTGGTTTTTTGACCTTTCAAGTGATCCCATTAATCTGTATGTGTTGAACAGACAATAGTGTAAATATTCCTGGCTGAGATTCAAATTAAATAGGACTCCACTATCTTCTTTTATTTAGAAACATGATTAAATAATACAGTGATAAACCTGACAACAGCCTTATCCCTGTCTTTTGTTATATAAACACTACAATCCAGCAAACATTTGCTGTGCTAAGAGGCATATTTCCATTTTTCAGGAAATTGAGCACACAGATGTAGTTTGGGCTTATGGATCTCCACATCAAGTACCTAAAACTGAATAAGAGATATAAGAGACAGCACTAGCTTCTTATTGCTGTCAGCAGGGGAGCAATATCTAAAAAGGTTAATTTGATTATACTCACATGAATCCATGCATGAGAACATAGTAGCATGAGTAGCTCTCTACTATAGCTTTCCCCAACATGGTGGTCTATGTTAGATTTCTACTAAAACAACTCTCCATTCTTATAAATCAAGTTGTAGTTAAATACATCTGGAGAGTACCAGACTAACTGAAGCTGTTCTGTTTGAGTATAAAAATATTTATTTGGACTAATGAATATGCTCTATAATAAATATCCAGCAATAAAGTTAAGGTTCCATTATATAAGGAAACCAAAGAGTTAGGGTTATTCATTTTAGCAATAGCACTTAGATTTATATACCGCTTTACAATGCTTTGTAGCCCTCTCTAAGCAGTTTACAGAGTCAGCATATTGTCCCCAAAAATTTAGGTCCTCATTTTACCCACCTCGGAAGGATGAAAGACTAAGTCAACCTTGAGCCTGGTGAGATTTGAACTGCCAAATTGCAGTCAGCAGCAGTAGCCCGCAGTTCTGCACTCTAACCATTGTGCCACTGTGGCTCATTATGTATGATTTTTTGTTGTTGTTAGTTGCAAAGTCATGTCCGACCCATTGCGACTCCATGGACAACATTCCTCCAGGCCTTCCTGTCCGCTACCATCCTCCAGAGTCCATTTCAGTTCATGCCGACTGCTTCAGTGACTCCATCCAACTACCTCATTCTCTGCCGTGATGTCCCCATCTTCTTTTGCCCTCAAACATTCCCAGCATTAGGCTCTTCTCCAGTGAGTAGAAACCCATAAAGATCCATTTAGGTTATCAAGATCAACCCCTTGCTGGATGCTGTATCATAATTCAAGCATCCCTGGAAAATGATCATCTGACCTCTCCTTGAACATCTGCAATAAAAGGAATTCTATCACGCTCTAATTGCTGAATTGTTCTCACTTTTTTTTAAAAAAAGAGGAACCTGGTTTGATACTAATGTCTATTTGCTATGTAGATACACTCCATCAGGATAACCGTAGTGGCTTGCTGTTCCTAGCAAATATACTTAAAACAGAAATGTGCAAAAAATGCAACATAGTGATTTGTGATTTGCTGATATGGGGAAGTCTGATATGAATTGCTTCAGGCATGACTCACTTTGCCTAATTCTGAGAAAAATCTAAGACTTCATATATAACTGTGTTGTCTTACATGAAATGGGAAGTATGTCACTTCCTTTTCACCAGATTACATTACATTTGCAGGGCCAGTAACATTTCTTAAGTGAATAAAGTAATTTCTATTTTAGGCATCTGCAGGATTTTTCTATTACAGTGGTCCACATTGATATGGGCAAAACCAACCATATTTCAAAGAAGAATAAATAGGGAAGATTATATGAAAACAGTTGGAAAATTAGTGGGCAGGCAGACAGATCAAATCTTGTAATATATTGGATATCTTGCAAAGAACAATGATAGCCCTTAAATGATAGTGCCCCTAATGGTAGAACCACTAATCTGCTGACCCAAATTAGGTCTATCCTTATCCCTTTACTTTCATGAAAGATACTGGAAAAGTATCAAAAGTTTTAACATTTTGCCTGGCAACAGCAATGCCATTTCTTCTTCCCAAACTGATATCAATGACCAAAACAAAGTTTATATCTGTTTGTTTGTACTGTGGTTAAATGCGGGACAGAAAAGACCTGCTATCCAAAAGTGTAAAGAGGCACTTGGGAAGGCAAGTGGCAAAACAGCTAGGTTACAGGAGGTGATGATGATGATACAATAAAAGAGTCTCACTTTCTTGCTTCTCTTTCTCGCAGCCCAGTATGATAGGACTAACTTAGTTCATGATTTCTGCAGGCTTTTCCGTTTGCTTTCTGTATTTATAAATGCAGCAGAGAAAGGAGAACAACTGAGAGCTGAATATCTTATTTTGCCATCAGCTACTGTATTTCTCTTACTAAAGCAAGGGATGAATTCCATTATGGGCAGTTGGTGAGGAGAAAAAAGGAAACTCAACACTGGCAAAACTGTCTTTACCCCTTAATCCAATCTTCTAGTGAGCATCTGCTGACAGTCTGTCAGACTTGTGAAGTAGTCCAGACAAAATGCTTGGACGGATTCTACTCTATTGGAAGCTTATATTAACAAAATCTTGAGAGTCTGAAGAACCATTGGATCCCCATTGCCTTTACAACCTAAGAAACGTACAAAGGTCCCATCTGAGATCCTTGCCACCCATATTCCTTTTGTGGACCAAACTGTCTCTTATCTAACTATTACCTTGGCTGTCTCCCAACTTCATTCCCATGGATCCAGAGGTGGTATTCAGCAGGTTCTGACCAGTTCTGGAGAACCGGTAATGGAAATTTTTGAGTACTTCAGAGAACTGGCAAATACCACTTCTGACTGGCCGTGCCCCCATCTAGTCTCTGCCTCCCGACTCCCAGCTGATTGGCTGGGTCTTCTTTTGTTTTCCTACACAGGAGAACGGAGCTGGAAAGCAGGTTAGTGGGGTGGGGAGGGAATGGGATTTTGCAGTAACCTTCCCCTGCCACGCCCACAAGCCATGCCCACCGAAGTGCTAGTAAAAAAAATTGATTCCCATCACTGTTCCTTACGCTAGAACAAAGGTCTCCAAACCTGGCAACTTGTGGACTTCAACTCCCAGAATTCTCCAGCCAGCCATTCTGCAAGTTGAAGTCCACAAGTCTTAAAGTTGCCACGTTTTGGGACCCCTGCGCTAGAACAACCTCAGAATACAAAATCTGGCCAGGGGTGGAAGAGTGGTTTTGTGTCCAGATAGCCCTGAACTTACGACTATTTGTTTAGTGCCCATTTAAACTTACAACGGCACTAAAAGAAGTGACTGATGATCGTTTTTCACTCTACAACCATTACCGCATTCCCATGGTCATGTGATCAAAATCTAGCTAGTTGGCAACTGGCATGTATTTATGATGGTTGTAGTATCCCTGGGGTTACGTGACTCCACCTTGTGACCTTCTGACAAGGCAAGTCAAGGGGAAAGCCAGATTCACCCAACAGTCGTTGTTGCTAACTTAACAAGGGCAATGATTCACTTAACAACTGTAGCAAGAAAGAGCATAAAATGGGGCAAAACTCACTTAACGACTGCCTTGCTTGGCAACAGAAATTTGGGGCTGAATGGTGGTGTTCAGGCGAGGATTACCTGCCCTGGAGACGGATGTCTCTTGAAAGCTAGACTTTAGAATAATGGGACGTTGCCTTCCTTTTATTACAGAATAAAAGTCTGTAGAGATTCTCGGTCATCCCGGTTGTGCTTGTCCCAAAGGTGCTTTTTTTTTTTTTTTCCAGGGGGCAACTGGACTTTCTTTTTTTTTCTT